>JAVYIG010005192.1:0-142591 GCA_035222895.1 Strongylocentrotus droebachiensis
GTTTTTAGAGCTCCGGAGGGGCAACAAAACCTTGCCGACTATTATTGTTTTTAGAGCTCCGGAGGGGCAACATAACCTTGCCGACTATCTTTGTTTTTAGAGCTCTGGAGGGGCAACAAAACCTTGCCGACTATTATTGTTTTTAGAGCTCCGGAGGGGCAACATAACCTTGCCGACTATCTTTGATTTTAGAGCTCCGGAGGGGCAACAAAACCTTGCCGACTATATCATTGTTTTTAGAGCTCCGGAGGGGCAACAAAACCTTCCCGACTATATCATTGTTTTTAGAGCTCTGGAGGGGCAACAAAACCTTGCCGACTATCATTGTTTTTAGAGCTCCGGAGGGGCAACAAAACCTTCCGGTAATTATTGTTTTTAGAGCTCCGGAGGGGCAACAAAACCTTGCCGACTATTATTGTTTTTAGAGCTCCGGAGGGGCAACAAAACCTTGCCGACTACTATTGTTTTTAGAGCTCCGGAGAGGCAAAACCTTGCCGACTATTATTGTTTTTAGAGCTCCGTAGGGGCAACAAAACCTTCCGGTAATTATTGTTTTTAGAGCTCCGGAGGGGCAACAAAACCTTGCCGACTATTATTGTTTTTAGAGCTCCGGAGGGGCAACATAACCTTGCCGACTATCTTTGTGTTTAGAGCTCCGGAGGGGCAACAAAACCTTCCCGACTATATCATTGTTTTTAGAGCTCCGGAGGGGCAACAAAACCTTGCTGACTATCATTGTTTTTAGAGCTCCGGAGGGGCAACAAAACCTTGCCGACTATTATTGTTTTTAGAGCTCCGGAGGGGCAACAAAACCTTGCCGACTATTGTTTTTAGAGCTCTGGAGGGGCAACATAACCTTGCCGACTATTGTTTTTAGAGCTCCGGAGGGGCAACAAAACCTTGCCGACTATCATTGTTTTTAGAGCTCCGGAGGGGCAACAAAACCTTGCCGACTATCATTGTTTTTAGAGCTCCGGAGGGGCAACAAAACCTTGCCGACTATTGTTTTTAGAGCTCCGGAGGGGCAACAAAACCTTGCCGACTATTATTGTTTTTAGAGCTCCGGAGGGGCAACAAAACCTTGCCGACTATTATTGTTTTTAGAGCTCCGGAGGGGCAACATAACCTTGCCGACTATCTTTGTTTTTAGAGCTCCGGAGGGGCAACAAAACCTTGCCGACTATTATTGTTTTTAGAGCTCCGGAGGGGCAACATAACCTTGCCGACTATCTTTGATTTTAGAGCTCCGGAGGGGCAACAAAACCTTGCCGACTATATCATTGTTTTTAGAGCTCCGGAGGGGCAACAAAACCTTCCCGACTATATCATTGTTTTTAGAGCTCTGGAGGGGCAACAAAACCTTGCCGACTATCATTGTTTTTAGAGCTCCGGAGGGGCAACAAAACCTTGCCGACTATTATTGTTTTTAGAGCTCCGGAGGGGCAACAAAACCTTGCCGACTATTGTTTTTAGAGCTCTGGAGGGGCAACATAACCTTGCCGACTATTGTTTTTAGAGCTCCGGAGGGGCAACAAAACCTTGCCGACTATCATTGTTTTTAGAGCTCCGGAGGGGCAACAAAACCTTGCCGACTATCATTGTTTTTAGAGCTCCGGAGGGGCAACAAAACCTTGCCGACTATTATTGTTTTTAGAGCTCCGGAGGGGCAACAAAACCTTGCCGACTATTGTTTTTAGAGCTCTGGAGGGGCAACATAACCTTGCCGACTATTGTTTTTAGAGCTCCGGAGGGGCAACAAAACCTTGCCGACTATCATTGTTTTTAGAGCTCCGGAGGGGCAACAAAACCTTGCCGACTATCATTGTTTTTAGAGCTCCGGAGGGGCAACAAAACCTTGCCGACTATTGTTTTTAGAGCTCCGGAGGGGCAACAAAACCTTGCCGACTATTATTGTTTTTAGAGCTCCGGAGGGGCAACAAAACCTTGCCGACTATTATTGTTTTTAGAGCTCCGGAGGGGCAACATAACCTTGCCGACTATCTTTGTTTTTAGAGCTCCGGAGGGGCAACAATACCTTGCCGACTATTATTGTTTTTAGAGCTCCGGAGGGGCAACATAACCTTGCCGACTATCTTTGATTTTAGAGCTCCGGAGGGGCAACAAAACCTTGCCGACTATATCATTGTTTTTAGAGCTCCGGAGGGGCAACAAAACCTTGCCGACTATCATTATTTATAGAGCTCCGGAGGGGCAACAAAACCTTGCCGACTATTATTGTTTTAGAGCTCCGGAGGGGCAACAAAACCTTGCCGACTATCATTGTTTTTAGAGCTCCGGAGGGGCAACAAAACCTTGCCGACTATTATTGTTTTTAGAGCTCCGGAGGGGCAACAAAACCTTGCCGACTATATCATTGTTTTTAGAGCTCCGGAGGGGCAACAAAACCTTGCCGACTATCTTTGTTTTTAGAGCTCCGGAGGGGCAACAAAACCTTGCCGACTATCATTGTTTTTAGAGCGCCGGAGGGGCAACAAAACTTTCCGGTAATTATTGTTTTTAGAGCTCCGGAGGGGCAACAAAACCTTGCCGACTATTATTGTTTTTAGAGCTCCGTAGGGGCGACAAAACCTTTTTGAACATTACAAGTCGGGTTGGCTTACGATGACTATAATGTCGGCAAAACTTTTGTGGATTAAAATATTGTGGCCGTAAACGGTTTGATTTTGAAAAGGGCATTCCGGCCAGTGAGAGGGGCATGGCGGCAAATTGCCGATTGCCGGTGGGTAATTCGAGCCCTGTCATTATCATTATTATTATCATTATTATCAACATTATTATCAACATCATCATAAACATTATCATGCAAATGATCATAAACATCATCATCATCATCATTTCTTCCAAACCTCACTTTCTTTTCTATTGTTTGTGGTTTTATATTTCAAGCACTGTGTCTGGACATTTGCATATTTTCATAATCATCATTTGTTATACTTGTATAGATCTTTCTCTATCTTGTATCAAATAGTTAGTTCATCTCCCACTCTGTTTTAGTTTCCTCTTTCCTCATTCTATCCTGCTGGAATCTTATCTTGGTATTCTCTGCTTCCTGATCAATTCCCACCATGCTACATATATATTCCAGTACAAGACTGATAGATCTGTCTGGCTAGCAAGCTCTCAGAGATTCCCTCTCCTTGAAGAATCCCCTTTGATTAATAACGCCTCCCCACTTCTCTGGTATCCATCATTTGTTTACCTTTCCATCATCATGAAAAATCATCCTGTTATGAATGTTATTTTTCCTTCATCCCATCTTCATCTTCCTCCTCCTTATGCGAGTAATAACATTACTCTGCACTCAGTTCGTTGCTGAGTGAGAGGAGACAAACTCTATCTTCTCCTCCCCTCGCTTGCTCGCTGGGAGCTATCCGGTGGCGTATCAAGACCTTCGGGCTCTAGAGGAGCAAAATGCCTCAATTTCTACTGTGATCCATTTACTTCAGTAAGAAACCACACGTGAAGGCCCTGTTTGCATTGGGTGGGGTTTGGGATCGAGATGGGGGAGGGGGGGGGGGTCGTCCAATATAACAAATGTTATGTATGTGTCTATATTTCTTGCTGTTTCTATAATTATGTGCATTGACAAATAAGTCCTTCCATATCCTGCTATCCATCTATATAATTATATGAAGATTGAAGGGGCTGCATAATTTGGGTCGGAAATCTGTCGGGAGGGGCAAATTTGCCCCCCTTGCCCCTCCTTCATATATATACATGCTAGTGGAGCTCTGTCTAGGATTTAAGAACCCCCCTCATGGCAAACATCATATTCTGATGGGGCTCTACGTTCTGTTTACTTAGGGCGTCTCTATGATTGCCTGGCCCTATCTCCCGGTGAACATTGCCTGCATTATATGCTGTATGGCTGGCTGGCTGGCTACCAGACTGCTCAGCTTAGCACAAACATTACTTATAACTTACCCAGATTGTTTTGTTTTGTTGGGAGGGGGGGGGGGGTGGGATGATATTATTCTTTTCTATTACACCATCCAGACTAGAGGGAATCTATTCTAAAGTGATACAAAGAAATGTCTAATGAATTGTCGTACAGTTGAAAAGGGGGCAAGCACGTTAGATGAAAACATTGTATAAAGAAACGTTACATATAAAATAAAATGGTTTTTGAAGGGGTCAGCTGACACGACAGCTAGCCAATCATCAGCGTGCACTCAAGCTTAGCCCAGCCGAATTGTTTGGTTTTCATGTAATACATTGTTCATACATAAATGGGAACCAATTCTTTATTAGGATTTTATTCTAAATGAAGCTCAGATATTTGTCTAGCTATGCAACTTTCTGTTACCACATTCAGACTATAAAAATTAGTGAATTACACGGTTCATACAGACGGTTTTGGTATAGCAATACAATGAAATTCGGTAGTCTGAACTGGGGGTGTGTGTATGTGCACACTAATTGATTGGATGTGGGTTTTCCCAGCCCTCCAAGGAGATAGGAAGAGTTATTTCAAAATGAAAGGTATGAAATGGTGTGTATTTATGGAAAGATAAATAAAGGAGAGAATGAAAAAAGACAAGACAGGTGGGAGAGCAATTCTTGTCATTTTATAGCGAGTTTCGGGAAAGGGGACAGATAGCATTGATTAAGGAAGAATAGAAGGATATTACACACAGAGAGACAAATTAAAACACAGAGACAAGCAGAGAGTACAGTAAAGAGAGCACAAACATTGATCAGGTTTAGAAGGATGAGAAAATTGATGAAGGTTATTAGAACCAAGAACTGAAAAGAGCTCTTGAAAGTAATGGTGTGCTAAATATTTTACAAGAACATGTATAGCCTTTTCCTTTATCAATATCATGCAGGCTTAAAATGTACAGGTGTGATACTTCTAAATATGTTTTCTTTTTGTTTGTACTCTCATACCCCAAAAGAGGGTCTGTAGAGTTAATAGATACTATTTTGTACTGCACCTTCATTCCTAAATGCGATATTTAAAATGTCAGTTTTGTTCATCGGTCTAAGTGAACAAAGCACTCTTATATTGAATATAAAAGGAGAGAAAAAAGGAAACCCTACTTTATAAAGTGAGATAGATATTGCGTTAACGGTCACGTTCAACTTTTACAAAAAATAATGTCCATGTTATATAAATTATTTGTCAGTGAAACTGTATATGCACTGCCAAGTTTTATAATTTATTTGCTTGTGGGAGGGGGGAGGGGGGGGGGGGGTTGACCATTTCCATTCGCCACTAATGACACTTTCATACTGCATCTGGTGTTTTATGCAGTCCTTTCTCACATCATTCCTCTTCAGCATGCCATTGTTTGTACAGGGTGGAAATAGTCGCTCTAATAGAATAACATGAGAACAGCTGAAACTACACCATCTTTCAAACCCACGAAAATGCTCCTCGCAACATTCGTCTTCAAATCTCATTTCATGTGCATCCTCCGCATGCATGTGGCAGTGATTTGAATTCACAAACGGTACCCTCCTCCTCTCCTCTCCTTACTCCAGACGAGGCAGAAAACAGAGGCCGAGAGAGAGAGAGAGAGAGATAGAGAGAGAAAGAGAGAGAGGGAACGAGATAGAGGAAATGAGGAAGGAACAAGAGAGGTCCGCATGCATGTGGCAGTGATTTGAATTCACAAACGGTACCCTCCTCTCCTTCCTCCAGACAAAGGAGAACAGAAGCAAAGAGAGACAGAAAGGGAGAGAGGAAACAAGGAAGGGAACGAGAGAGGTCCGGGTTATCGCTGCTGTGACGTTGATTTGAATTCACAAACGGAACCCTCCTCTTCTCCTTACTCCAGACGAAGGATAACAGAAGCTAAGAGAGAGAGAGAGAGAGAGAGAGAGAGAGGAAACAAGGAAGGGAACGAGAGAGGTCCGGGTTATCGCTGCTGTGACAGTGTTTTGAAATCACAAATGGTACCCTCCTCCTCTTCTTACTCCAGACGAAGGATAACAGAAGCTAAGAGAGAGAGAGAGAGAGAGAGAGGAAACAAGGAAGGGAACGAGAGAGGTCCGGGTTATCGCTGCTGTGACGTTGATTTGAATTCACAAACGGTACCCTCTTCCTCTTTTGATACTCCAGACGAAGAAGAACAGAAGCCAAGAGAGAGAGAGAGAGAGAGGGGGAACGAGAGAGAGGAAAGGAGGAAGGGAACGAGAGAGAGGTCCGGGCTACCGCTGCTGTGATTTTAGGCTGATGAGGGAACCGACGGATCCAATCAAGTTTTGTTGAGACGGAAAGATTTTCAACAAACAAATCTTGGGGGCGTTCATTGGAGTGATGAGTCTCACCTGAGATAGATGTGTGTGTTTTTGACGAACCTTTATGTCAGGTATGTGCAAAATTGATTTCATATTTGATACGTAGGAATAAATTCTGTGGAACGTTGACTCCAGAGCTACAGGATTGTGCCCATTGCTGTATTTGCAATTGTTTTAGATGAAATGCGATTGTGTGACATCTCATCTGTTTAGAGGCAGAAGAGCATTAACCCATGTGATTTTAAACAGAGTTAAAGAGAAGGTTGAGTTCTGGGAAGAGGTGAAAAATAATTTGTGAGCGTTATCATTCTTATTATGCAAGTGTGGAAGAACATCAGATAAGACATGTTCCCTGAAAAGCATGGCTCTTCAAATGCCTTCATATTCTAAATATGTCATTTTACATTGTAAAATCCAGGTAGGATTTTTACGCCAAGTGTTCGTGTAGTCCCATATACATCTTTCTGTGTACAGTGTTTGTAACTTTACCAAGACTTGGCCAAATTTCTTATCATTTTGATGATTCCAGAACCTTGCAATACACACAAATTCTTATATGCTAGATGATCAACCATTCCTGGTCGATGCCACACCGTTTCTTTCACAATGCAATCGCATGACCAGAACTCAACTTTAACTTTAATGCTATTTGGGCAAGAGACAGATGATGTATTATAAATCCTTTGACAAAATATTTGATATTTAGTGGTTTCAATTCAATTCATGCATCTATGAAGTAACTATCTGTTATAGGTTTTGTAGTACTGACCCTTTTTATGCAACAATCTAACAATCTACCTGTGTTGCTTGTATCTTGTTTGTTGTTGTTGTAATTTCTGTTACTTCTGGCAGACATTGTGACATGGATGGTTTTAACTTTAAGATGTTGTTACAAAATGTAGGGCCTGCCGTTGGAAAAGTCCCTGTGTCATCTAGAATTTCAGTCTCATCATTGCCTCATTTTGAGGAGAAATATTGCAATATAATTGTCAATACTTGTATTGAATAATAATAATAATGTGTTAGAAAACTTCATTCACATGGTAAATGAATATTTTGTTTTACAATACATAATTACATACGCCTGATTGTTATTACAAATAAGGAAATCATTTGAATGATAAATGAAAACAATATCAATAATTGATAAGTATGTATTTTAACATTAATTCAAATTAGATTAAATGTGTCACATTTGACAATTAAAATATACAGATACAAAAAAGCAAATCATATAACCTAGAAAACATATAATACAGAAAACCTCATTTGACTGTTCTTGCAGAGTCTTATGGAAATTAACTCATTCGACACCATATTGAGACATGTCCAGTGTAGGGAGAAATGTTATGTAGTGATGGAAAAAAGAAGAGTTTTGTAGGGAAAAATGTTATGTAGTGATGGAAAAAGAAGAGTTTTCAAATCTGTGACTAAGTTCCGAGTTCCATGTATGAACATGTGTGTGTTCATTTGCTCATTCAATTTTTTTTAATGCAAACTGTAAACATCAAAGACCATATCCGAACTGAAAAAGATATGAATGAATCATAAATTGACGGACAGCTTATAAGCCATATATTACAATGATATCAATTATATGTCATGTAAGTGTCTGTCAGTGGAGTATCAGCTCTCTGAAAGTTCAAAATCTATGGCTTTGAAAATCGTAAGTTATTGACCTAAAAACTTGCTATTGACTTGATGATATCATCTTATGCGGAGTACGCATATTCACAATGACTTTGCTTTATTTAAGCCTGGCTCATCACCTCAGCTACATGTATATAGGTGAACCAGTCTGGTTCACATGTTATGTCGTCACTGTAACTTCAGCAAATTTGACCCCTGTTGACCCGTAATTTGGAGGGTGCAGAAAATGAGGTTTTAATTTGCTTTTGTGCTATAATGAAAGGGTAAATACTTTTATCTTACAAATACCTGTTATTTCTTTATATTTGTATTCTACATTCATTCAGCTTTTCATTTATATCAAGTTGTATTTCATTGGATAGGGTCTTTAAGGGTAGCTCATTGAAAGCTGAGTCCAGAATTGGTATTAAATATGAAGCATGATTAATTAATCTTTTTCTATTCATATTACTTGCCTTAATTGTTTTTTTTCCCTCTATAAGCATTACGTGTAGTGTTCATTAGTAGTTATTCTTTTTAGTTCCTTGAAAACTGATCACTAAATTCATTCTGAAAATAATATTTGTGTAGATTATGAATAAATCTATCCACTTAAAATGCAGCAATATCTGCTGCCATGGTATCGGTATAGCAAATCCCAAATTGTAGCCTCGGGAACTGAGACACAAATAATTCCTTAAGCATTGACCTTAATATCACCAAAATTACCAGCTCTGCTGCAAATTGGATAAAGACTGCCCATGAATTATTCTACCCCCGAATAAAATATACCAATTTATATTATTCCACACTGTCAGCGGTATAACCGGTGGATGCTGGCAGTGTTGGGTCCGGGGTATGCTTGCCTGGGATACTAGTGATGTATAGAGCACCCCTGAAGAAACAGCTGGTTTGCCGCATTTATTTTCAATAATTGGCTCAAATTCGTGAGCCCTCGGCTGCGAAAATTGGATTGCAGCTTGTGCTGCTCAATTTCTTTCATATCTTTTCCTTTCAAGGGGTGTCTTCCATTTCGTTTTTTCTCTTCATATTTTTGTTCTCTCTCTCTCTCTCTATCTCCCTCCTTCTCTCCCTTTCATTTCTTCTCCCAATCTTTTCTGTCTTTTTGTTGTTTCTTCTTTCGTATCTTATTTCCTCATCTCTCATATTCTCTTTTATACATTGTCCTCATCTCTTACTCTCCCCCTTTTTAAACATCTATTTCTATCACTCATTTTTCCTTACTTCTCTCTCTCTCTCTCTCTCTCTCTCTCTCTCTCTCTCTCTTTCTTTCTCTCTCTCTTTTGCTTGCTCTCTCTCTCTCTTCCCCTCTCTCTCTCTCTCTCTCTTCCCCTCTCTCTCTCTCTCTCTTCCCCTCTCTCTTCCCCTTTCCCTGTTCTCCCTTCCCTACCTGTTCCCTATATTTTACACACTTTCTGTCTGTCTCTCCCTCTTTCTTCCCTCGCTCACCTCTCCCCCTTCCCCCTGCCCCCCCCCTCTCTCTCTCTCTCTCTCTTATATCTTATTTTCATTCTATCACCCATCTCGATACTGTTGTAAGTTTGTATTGAAGTTTACATCAGATTTCATAGTTTTAGATCTCCACTGTGGACACTGTTTTCAGATCTTCAGTAGATCATATATCGATATTACATTTGCATACTGTATCTGTGGAGGTTTGTTTTTAAATCTGAGTCTAGATTGATGCTAGTGAAAGTATTCCTGTCAACTTTGATTATTTGTCATCAGTGTTCAGCATTTTTAGGACTATATTTTCAATGCTAATGTCAATTGTGCCAAACGCTGCTCCAAAATTAGTTTGCATACGTGTACGTATTTCATTAAATTTAGACTGGTACAGGTATGTACAAGTTACACTTTCGGTAGACTGAAATAGATATTTTCAAAATAGATTTATTGGAACTACATATACACCTGTAAATACATGTACATATTATATTGTAATCAATTCATTTTGAATAATGCAATTTCAAAGTAAATGTTATTTTGGTTGTTTTTATTTGTTTATTTCTCTTTTTCTCATTTCCTTGGAGGGGTTTCTTTTCTGTCAATTTTGTTTCTTAGCTGAATTACTCCTATCTTTCTGCTGTGCAACACAGACCAATTATATATATCTTTCCTAGACTTTATACATGTACAACTGCTTTACTGGATATCAGCATAGTTTAGGCAATGCCCTACTTAATTTTGTTACTTGAATAAATCTAGGCTGTTTGCATAAATTTTCGTCGTCCCCCGTAAGCAGCCAGACTTCAGGCACTTGCCTGTACACTAAAATGCAAATGACCAAAAGACTATACCCAGTCTGCTTGTGTGTACACAAAATGGATTGATGCATATCTGTCAAATTACAACCGGCTTTATCGCTTGATAACGACCAGAAAGCAACCAGGACGCGATTGATGGCCGACTGGTTGGCCTGGTTTCTATTGATGTGTAAACACAGCCTGTACGTGAGTGAGTAAGTCTAGGGGGTTGTCCCTACTGCCGCTCGGTTGTAGACGTGCTGTGCGCAACCCCTTTCCATGCACCCACCCTATGCCTTTGTTGTTGCTGCTCGTAATTTTTCAAGTACATTTCACCAGTGTATACTTAAAACTGGAGCATAGTGAATAGACTACCGCATACATGCAGTTCCCTCGTAGAAAATGAAAGTCTGTAACATGTCTGACTCGGCCTTCATGCTTCTGCCCTAACATCTATGTGCTGTACGTGTAAGCATGGTTGATTTGTATTTGTACAGTCGGAGACTGCATTTTGGTAATTCTATTTACACTGCCAAGATCAGACAAAGCTTCCAGAAAACAGAATTATGGAAAGTGTTTCTTCGCCCCCTCCTGTAAAAAAAATTGAATCAAATGGAGATGTCTCTTGCATTTGTTTATTATGAAATGTGCAAACAACAATTGTCTTAGGCCTTGTTTAATTCAGTCAAAACCAGCTGTTTGATTGATTTTAAAGTTTATGTGCATGAATCATTAATCCGATGAGTGGTTGTTCTTCTTTGCTATCATCAGTCATGCGTGCAGCCATGAATTGTTCTTTCAAACTCGAGCCTCCCCCCGGAGAAAAGATGAGGGGCTATCATTCATGTTGAAATAAAATATTTAATCATGTGACAATGTGACTGCCTTATGAATCATCTATCTGTCATCCTTTTTAAAGCTACAATGATGGCCCAAGGCCATGTTCTTACACCCCTACGACGGTTTCCTTGTATACTTTTTATATGTTGTATTTTCCGGCACTTTGTAGTTCCATTTTTTAAACAAAAAGACAGAAGTGTGAAAGGTTTACACCAACTTCTGTATGCTCCTTTGTATGTTGTATTTTCCGGCACTTTGTTGTTCAACATTCACAAAAAGACAGAAGTGTGAAAGGCTTACGCCAACTTACGTTTGCAAGTGCCTGCATGGTCTGTGATGTAGCCTTTGGCGGTGTTAAAACATTAGGGTACTTGGAGGAAGTTGAACCAAACAGTAGTCCATGAAGTATTAATGTAGGTTAACAGAACAGTTTCTTAATATGCAAAGCTAGAAAATATGATGATTGATGATTTTATCTCCTAGAATTCATTTGATGTCCAAAAAAAGCAACGATTGGTCTAGAGCAAATGCATGTACTTCATCATTTGACTGTATATTTATTAGCAATTGACATTACTGTTAGGAACAATTTCTTTGTAGACTGTTTATTTTAAAAAATATGATTTTAGATTATTGTTAGAAAAGATTTGCAGCCTGAAACATTTTGCAGGCTCATGTTTGTCATGTTTAAAATGTTCCGTAGACTTCTATATATAGTGAGTTGAACATCCTTTGAAAAACAATGTTTAGATCCTGTTGTATTCTTTACTATTTCAGTTATGCACTTCTCATCAAAAAGTCATTCAACTGCAATATGTTATACCAGTTTTTGTCTTCAAATTCTCCATGTTTCATTTCTCTGATCCACCAAACTCATTTGTCTTTGAATCATTCAATGGTAGAAATAAACCTAATCAACAAACTCATTCGTCTTTGAATCATTCAATAGTAGAAATAAAACCTAATCACAAATCATTTTATCAGCTCATGCATGATATGAAAGTAGATTTACAATTTACAATTTTTCAATTTTCCCAAATTTTCAATCACAATTTGATAGAATGTGATTTTCATTTTCCATGTACATGTAACTTGCATGACTGCAGATTTTGTCTTTATGAAATGATAGGTATGAGAAATGGAGAAGTTATTTGTTTGGAGCCAGAAGGGTGTTAATTCATATACTCTGGCTTTACAAGATGATGAGCAGAAATCTTTTCCTTTTCTTTTTCTTCTATCTGTATGTTGACATTGGAGTATCGAAAGTAAAAATAACAAATAAAAAGGGAATAAGAAGAAAGAACATGTCTTTGATAACTGAATGATTTGAAAACATTGCTTGTATTACAACAGGATTATCTTATTGTACTAAAAAATAAAAGATTGGATTTGCTCCAAAGAAACAACTTCATGATATTTTTGAAAAGCATTGGTGCTAAGGAACACTGGTACTCAAGTCAAACAAGTTTCTATTTCCCTATCAAAAACTTTAAAGGTACTATGTCCCATTTGCAGGCCCCAAAAATGAAAAGGTTAAATTCCAACAGCATTTGAAAGATAATACTAATTTAGAACTTCCCTAATAAAGGTGGGGCTTGAAAATGTCTTCAAGTGGGAAAATATTGACTATTAGTTGTCAAATCAACTTAGGAGCTACAGAGCCAATAAGTAATAGTCTTGATTTTCAGACCATTGTACTGAATGGTCATACGTTTTATGCTGCGCAAAGATTCAATCAGTTTAATTTTGGCCATCACAAGTAGTGGGTTATTGATGTAGACAAATGCTCATGTACCCTTTACAGCTCTTTTTATGTATGTTATTATCAAAGAAGAAAAAAAGCCAGTCAGTCACTCAATAGTGTCTGACAGTGAAGTCTAGCAAGTAAACAGGTTTCCTCGCATAATTTGAATATTAGGACACTGCTAACATTTAAATTTCACAGATAGGACATACATGACATATTCATAATTCCTGCAAATTTCTACAGAATTTGAGGTTGGCTGCAAAAGGGACAAAGTACCTTTAAGAAATTCTTAGGTTTACTTAGTGAAGCTTACATTAACCGTTGAAATAGAAATTCTGTATTCTGAATTATTGTAATTCTGCCAGGTAAAAAAAGGATGGCAGAAAACGAATGTGGACTTAAATGCATACCCTCTGTAGTAGCCCCTATTCATTTGAGGTATGTATGGAGGTATTGAAGACAAAAAATAAGCTCAATTCTGAGAAAAACAAGGTGAAGACGGTGCTTACGTTGAGGTAAGGGTAAAACCATCGCACCTGTATTCTTTGCGGCCTCGCCTTTTGGGCATTTCCTAGCGAGAGCGATGAAAAACAACGGCACCTCTTGTGATTCTGTCGGCCGCGCCGTTAGCTCGATGGCGGTGAATATTCATGTACAGGTGGGACAAGTAGCACTCTCCGTCCTCCAGTAAACTGTAGCCTGTGGGCCGGGATGGGTAGATGCAGCTAGTGGGGCTGCATTCACATTTGGGGATTAAGTCCTTACTATTTTGTAGCCTCTGGTATGAGTAGATGCAGTGTGGCTGCATTCACATTTGGGAATTGCGTCCTTACTATTTTGTAGCCTCTGGGATGGGTAGATGCAGTGGGGCTGCATTCACATTGGGGGATTAAGTCCTTACTGTTTTGTCAACCATTCGAACAACATAATGCTCTCTCTCTTGGGGGCTCTCTTCAAAACCTTCAACAAAGTTGCCCTCGTGAAGGATAATATGGCCTCTTTGTAAAGATAAATGATTTGCTATGGGGGCATGAAAGGGTTGGCCTCCAGAATCGAGCATAGAAAATTATTGATTTGTTTCAGTTTGCTGATTATTTTCACATTTAGATAATGAAAAAAAGAAGAAAGGTTTTGTAGTAAAATTGGGTCTGCAATTATAACACTTGAAGAGACACGATCTGTGGCACAGCTAAGGAGGAGGGGTAGAGGGGGCAGGTTGCATGGCAAGAGGAAGGGGAGACAAGGGAGAGGGAAGGAGAGAGAGAGAGACATACACACAGACAGACAGACAGACAGACAGACAGAGAGAGGAAGAGAGGAGAGGGGAAAAAGTAAATGAAAAGAAGATAAAAGGATCTCCTACCACACCCTCTCCTTGCTTGATATCATTTATTCCATCGATTTGATTAGGGCTTCTCCAATGATGCCATTATGTCAATGCCCCTCCCTACCCCCTTATTATCTGGACCTCCACTATGCCACTTAGCATGATCAATGTGAATATATTAAGAAAACATGAACTTACATGTACTTGAAAGATATCGAGCTAGACAAGCAAACACAAAGGCAATTAGCTTCAGCTCACCTGGAGGGAGGTGTATAGGACTGAAGATAATAAGGTGAGACAGGTATGATAGTGAAATAATTTGGAAGGTCTGTGGGGGGGGGGGGGGGGTGTGGAGGTGGAGAGAGAGAGAGAGAAGGAAGAGGGATGGGCAGAGACATGAATTTTGTCAAATTTTGATACAGTTACATAGGCTAGCTAAAGATGATAGAGACAAGATCAGTATGTTTCATATTGAGAAAGGCATTGGGGAGGGGGAGAGAAAGAGAGAGAGAGAGAGAGAGAGAGGGGGAGAGAAGGAGGAGGTGAGAGGGGAGGAGCAGATACTCAATTGTTTAATTTGCTAAGAGATTAAATCACTGTATACTTCAGTTATGTCAGGACTGAAATATGTCGCAAAGATGTAGCCCAAGAATGGCCTAAAACTTTGGAATGTATTTATCTTGAAATGTTCATCCATTGTCCAGACACATCCATATGTTGTGTTGAGGACACTATTAATGAACAGTGACCCAATGCACGAGAAGTACTACAGTGGCACCCTTCCTTTTCTCACCGTTTGGGCGGTACCTCAGGAAAAGCATATACAATAATAATAATTGCACAATCACCAAAGTGTAAATAAGGCCAGGCCGGGAGATGGAGAGATGAGAGTGAGTGAGAGAGAGAGAGAGAGAGAGAGAGAGAGAGAGAGAGACGGGGACGGGGACAGGGAAGTCAGGAGACCAGAGTGGAAGAGTGAGTGAAAGACACACACAGAGAGATGGAGCGAGATGGAGTGAGATGGAGAGAGATGGAGAGAGATGGAGAGAGATGAAGAGAGAGTGTAGGTGTATGAAGGAGCTTGAAAACATCTTTGGAACCCGAGACGGTGAGCTTTAGACATAATACACCTGAGGGGAACCCGGCAGGTATGCGTGACGAGGCAGCGCTACTCAGGTGAGACTGGGGCCCCTGTCGCTCTCAGAAAAAGGGTAACACTTTGGAAGGTTTATATGCAAGTCTAATCTCTTGCATGCAAGCACAAACTAGTTTGTAAAGAGTATGCCATTGGGCAATAAATGCAAGTTTAATGATTTATGTACTGCTGAAAATTGTTAATTGCCTAAGAATCTGCTTGCAAACACAAACCTGGTTCTTATTTGTGAAGAATATGCCATTGGGGGCAATAAATGTAAATTTTATCAAGCTGGTGAAGACTATCTAATCTTAAGCTTGCATGCATAAAACTTTTTTGTATGATGCAGTTGCCGAAGACTATATTATGAGGCAAAAAATAGTAGGCTAATCTTCTTTTGTAGTTAGTATTTGAAAGGTAACAAGACTGGTCATGCACAGTTTGATGACAGGTGCTGGAGAATGTAGACTGTATATAAGGTAATTGTCAATTCAGTATTGAAGGTTATATACCAAGTTTAATTTGCAAGTGCATACTCTACTACATGTGTGCTATGAGACAACCATTTGAAATGCATGTTTTTCATGTAATTTTGCATGTTTGAAGATATTTGAAATTATTCATAAGATGTGCCCCATGATCCAACCTTGATACAGACCTAAGAGTTATCCATAGCTTCCATGCACACACTTTTTTTGACAGTTGCTGAAGAATATGCTGTGAGGTGAAACTTGAACATCCGTATATTTTATGGAATATTGTTGCTTGTTGTAATCACTATACATATGGGCACTTCAAATTGACTGAAGCAGTAATGTCAATTTGATGTAGTGCCAGACTACTTTCCCTTCTGTTCCTACATATAAAATGACAAAAATTTATGGCTCAGGAGAGTTTATTCTTTTAAGAGGATCTTTAATAATATGATATCTAAAATATATTTGAGTAGTGCCCCAAGGGAAAAGGAATTTATGGTATTTTTGTACACGGCAAATGGGAGAGTTATCCTCGTCCTACGTCACAATCCACTGACCAAACTACCAATTTCTGATTCGCATAGACTTAGTGGTCTCATCTTTCAAACATTCATAACTTCCTTACTATTTGTCTGATTCATTTAAAACTTTTGCCATTCTGTTTCCGTTATTTTTCTGCTTTCATACCAATCGACTTAATTCAAGGGTTGGATTGCCCTTTAAGTTTAAACTGTTTCTGGTTGATACAGAACACCTGCTCCTGGGCAAGTGCTGAAATTCTAGTCACAACTTTGCATGCATTGTGATGAAATATATTTCATTAGGCAGCATTTGATAATATAGTTGGCTATGTCTGGCAGGCCAGCTTAGATTGCGCTTCTTCCAGGAAAATGATTGTTTTTATGAAGATTCTGATTCCCGACCTACACTGTACATGTATGAGAGATGGGAGAGGAAAGAAAAGAGAAAGCGAGAGAGTGGGATAGAGAGGAAGAGTTTGATGAAGACAGATAGAAAGAGAAAGAGGGAGGGGGAATAAAGAGATGGATGAGGAAAGAAAGAAAAAGGATGAAAAGGTGGATGAAAGGAATTGAAGAAAGAGAGAGAGGGGATGAAGAGATACATGAGGAAAGAAAGAAAAAGAAAGAGGATGAAAAGATGGATGGGACAGAAATGAAGAAAGAGAGGATGAACAGGTGGATGAGGAAATAAAGATAGAGGATGATGAGATGGATGAGCTAAGAAATTAAGAAAGAGAGAGAAAAAGACAGACAGACAGAGAGAGAGAGAGAGAGAGAGAAAGAGAGAGGGAGGGAGGAGGGTTGATGAGATATGGGAAGAAAGAAAAACAGGATGAAGATATTGATGAGGAAAGAAGAGACACAGTATGATCATAGAAGAGAGAGAGGGAGAGAGATAAAGAGATAGTTGAACTCTATGCATCTCGGGGAGAGAGAGATGAGATATTGAAGAAGGCAATGAAGGGGGTCATGAATAATTCATGTTGGTATCTCTAATGGTGCATATACCCACCATCCTTCACCTTACCTCCAAGGTGTGTGTGCTAAGGTATTCCTGAGCGAACCTCGGCCCACTTCAGGTGAGGGCGACGGTTATTCTGACCAATCACGGCGCTGCGAGCGAGCTGAGCTCATGCCTGCGATGGATGCCTCATGTATTTTTTCTTTGAGTGGCTGCGAGGGGGCTGCTAGTTTTGAGAAGAAGACCTGGTAAACACTCTTGGATTATTGCAATCACTGTATTTTGATTACTCTTTGAAAAACAAGATGGAGATATCATCTACTCGGAATCGGAAAGGCATGAATTCATGTCCTTTTATTCATTTATAGGCCTCTTTAACATCCTATTGCATCTTTTTACTCTTATAAGTAGTTGCAATTATTTCCATACAAAATTGTTTGCTTGACTGTTAGCTCATTATTAATACAGAGTAAACAGTAACATGACATGTACATGGACTAAGTATTGGTTAAGATTCATTGTCTTTGTTAATTATATTGTATTTCAACTGGTATTATTTTAAACAATTGTTAAAGAAATGTGATATGTTTAAATGTTTAAATGTGAAATTTTTTATTGTAAATTGTCATTCAATTCAGCTGATGCTGCGAAATGATGATATTAATAAACTGAACTGAACTACATTTAGTTTTAAATCCCTAACAAAAATAGAATCTCCAGAGTTGTAAGAGTCAAAGTAGGTTCGGGTGAATTATTTTATACTGAAAGTTAAAAAAAGAAAAATATGAATAAGAGTTTACCTGGATCTATAGGGATTGGAGTTCTTGAACTTAGACTTAGAGATGGAAAGAATCGTCAATATTTATATGCTCTTTATCCGCTCAATACATCTGTCGTGTTTTAAACGAAGATCCAACCCCTGAGGATATACTTCATCCACACTGCATGACTCCCTACTCCCATCTAGGGTATATTACTCTAGACAACAGAGGGCTATGTATATAGAAGTCCTTGACAGCCTGACACCACATCACTAGCTACCTGTCCGGGAGAAGGCACTCAATTTTAAAATTGTAAATGGAGGAATTTGGTGTATCCCCACTTTTACCCTTTTACCTAGCCCCATCTTGGACATACTACTAGAGACTTCATCTAGGACTGCGTACATAAGGCCTGTCTTGAGTTTGCCAAATAAACCGCTATTTTAACTATCCCGATCGCAAATTAACCAGTTAATTTGCGTCCTCATCAGCCCGCAGTTGAAATTGGTGGGACATTTTGTCGAGAAAATATCCTGAGAAATCTTGGTCTTGTTTCCCGCTATTTGGGAAATAGCGGGCTAATTTGCGCCCGTCCGAGCTAGTCTGTGATGAGCGTATCGGTCTGGTGAAGACACATTTTTGAGCTTTCGGGATAATATCCTGAGTCTTAAAAAATTTCAGGTTATTTGGCAAACTTGAGCTGATGAGGACAGGCCTATAGAGGTACTTGGCTTAAACCACGTCACTAGCTACCTGTCTGAGGAGAAAGCACTTGATTTTAAAATTCTAAATGGAGGTACATGTATCTTATGTCCACCCCCCTTTTAGCCTTAAAAGAGAATCTGAATTGAGGCTCCCCTTCGTCTTCCTCACCTGCTTGGAGTGCGCTCCTTGCTAGTCTCAATTTTTCAGACCTTGTGTTTTGTGAGATCTGCTTTTACATATTTTTAAAATTGTATCTACATTCTCCATGGTCACCATGTACGATTTTGAGCTAGATACTTGAGTATGCATGATTGGTATCTGATTTGATAAACCTAGCAAGACAAAAAATATAAGATATATCAATTTGCCATGTCCTATAACATTTTTTCATATTTTCAAATTGTTTTTAAATATGAGAAATAGTTTGAACATTTTTGATATTATCTCATGAGAGCGAGATTCCTTTTGACACTTCATAAAATGAAGTGAAAAATATGTTGTACTCGAGATGTAGGCCAAACAACTCAACTTGCAGACTAATATCTTGTTTGTTGGTCTATGTTCATTAAAATTCATAGCCATGCATGCGGGATAAAAATATACATGTCTATGTTTAGCATACGTGCTTGTGTTTGTACATGCTTTCTGCCTTTCATGAAATAAATTTTTAGAAATGTTTGTGAATGTTTGAAACTGAATTAAAAATGATTAGAGCCCTTATTGATGGACTTGTCTCCCCACCTCTCTTTTAGTTATATCTGTCTGTCTCTCTATCTCTCTGTCTGTGTGTCTCTATCTCTTTCTCTCTCTCTCTTCCCCCTCTCCTCTCTCTCTTCCCCCTCTCCTCTCTCTCTTACCCCTCTCTTACTCTCTTTCTCTTTCTCTCTCACACTCATTCCCTCTCCCACTCTCTTTCTTTCTTCTCTCTCACTCACTCCCCCTTCCTCCCTCTCTCTCTCTCTCTCTCTCTCCCTCTTTCTCCCCTCTCTCTTTCTCCCTCTTTCTCCCTTTTCTCTCCCCTTCCTCTCTCTCTATCCCTCCCTCCCACTCTGCATCATTTTCTCCTTCATCCCTTATGTTTCCTTTCTCCCCCCTCCCTCTATATTGCCCTTCCCCTCATTCCTCTTTCTATAGTGCTTTTTTTTTTCCAGAGGTTGCTTTTTTTTGCATTGTTTCTGAATGGCTTTTTGATAATGTTCATGAGATTACAGCATGGGCTTGTCAAATACAAAAAAAGAATTAATTCAAGATTCTGCTGCTTATTGCTCCAACTGTAAAATTTGATTATTGTGTGTAGTAGAACTACTTCTACGACTATCTTTTTTTGTGCTACCTTTCATTTTTTATTATTCACTTTTCAATTAGGCCTAACTGTTGTTTAAAAAATTATAAATGAAAATAATCCACTGTACTGTGCTTTTGTTGTTTTCTCACACTTCTGCACTTAAGTTAATGCGGAGCTTTTAACGTTTTATACGAAATTATCTCCACAGTGTAATGGCTATGGATTGTTTTACACGTACTATTATATCTCATCTAATCTGTTCCACTCTAATTGCTTCGTCTAGCTGCCACAAATGCTACCAGTATACATTCTATCATATTAATTACTGTACTCTTGCGATGTTACCTGTCTCTCTCTTGTAACTAATTTTCCAACCTGTTACACCAGGAAATATAAACCCTTGTTCTCCAATTATCGAAAGGAGACACTGCAGCGAAAAACTTTCAACCTCTGAAAGATGGATGTCGAAGTACGCTACGTTGGATTGTATTGCCGTAGTTGCTTGCGTGGCCAATTTGATGTCCCCTCGGCCTATTCCATTGATGGAGCAGGATGTGAATATAGAATGTCGCCTAGAATGTCAATCATTCATGCACCTCATCATGCATAATATGAATGATTTTTTTCTTTCTTTTTTATCGTTCTAACTTTGTTCGGCCAAGCAGAAAGCTGTCGTGCACTTAACGTTTCCAATTTGGATCAAATGAGATTTGATCCAGGCAAGTGGTTTAGTAGGACAAGAATGGTGATGGCCTATTTCCTATTAATGGTTATTACTTTGGTAACATTTAAACTTGGCTGTTAATCTGTATGTGACAAGGGGAGTGGGAGGGGAGGAGAGGAGAGGAGAGGAGAGGAGAGGAGAGGAGAGGAGAGGAGAGGAGAGGAGAGGAAAGGAGAGGAGAGGAGAGAGAGAGAGAGAGAGAAAGTGAGAGAGAGAGAGGGAGAGGGGGAGAGAGAGAGAAAAATTAATAATATGTTATCCTATGTCTGAAAAAAACATTTATTCCCCTCATTTGTATTGATTATAGAATGCACTACATGTATTTTAGAAATCTATCTTCTGGATGATATTGTGCATTTCTTATGAGATTCTTCAGTAAAATAAAATGAGATTGCTCAAAATTAATAATAATAATAACAATAATAATAATAATAGTGGCTACTTGTATAGCGCACAGGTCCACCTTTCGGTGATCGTGGCGCTTGATGAAGTTGTGGAAACTATAGGAGTTAGTCATCTTATAGAATTGATAGCTTTTTTAAATCCCATTTTATCTCTCTGTTATCAATTATGAACGTAGTCCTCTAGTTGAAAACCGTCAGGTGCTTACAAATTTCTACACATTGTATACATATAGGTGCAAACAATTCCTTTTTCACATGAATATTTTCCATCCCTAAAGTGAAATTAGAAATGCTCTTCACAAGGAATTAAAGCTAAGTGACTTTTCATTTAGTAATCAGACGGTCCCAATTAAATATTTAAGAATTTTCGATCCATTATTGCTAATCTACTCTGAACAATACCCTGGCTTCTCTAAATTGGCAGCTATTCACAAGATGGCTTCTAATGTGCTGCAGTCTCTGTGTGTGACGTGAGTGCATGGTCCAATAGACACACAGTCTCTCAGTTGAGGGGGTGATTAATTCTCAGAATTGAGTTACTGTCTGATTAATTCGGCAATGACATTCTAAACACATCACCCAGCCTTAGATATATACACAAGTTTGAGATGTAAACCAGCTGAATATTCTCAGGTGCTAAATCATTTTATTTTCCAGACTTTGTGGAGAGGGGTCTGATGGGAAGGGTTTTGCTATGTTAATATTTTATTGTTTTACACAAATATCACTAAGAACTTCTTTTTTTACTCCTATGAGTATATTGTATGCCAGTAGTAAGATAAATCTGATTCATTGTGAATATTTAGAAAAACAAATTCTGTCGGTTTTATGGAAGAAACAACGTATTACAGTTGTTTAAACGGCTTGTAAACAAACATTTTATCCCACATTTTAAATTTATGTATATTGAGAAGCCTACATGTATCTATATTATTGAGCTCCAGCAGGGGGCTGGGTTTCACACCCATCCATTTGTCTTGATGCTCCAACATATGCTCCAGTGAAAAATCTTTGTGGGTTTTTATTTAGACAAATTGAAAGGGTAAGGATTTCAAATTGGGTTGTCGGTTATGTTTTGGTTTAGGGTTAAGTTTAGGTATAGTTTTTGGTCTAGATTTGAAGTTAGTAACTCGGCTAGCTAGGATATATTGACCATACAGAGTAATTGCTGTGTATCACGCATCCATCTTTTTCATTTTCATGCATCCTGGTTGAACCAAGGTTTGCAGGAAGCATCAACAGTCTGGTACAAGGCTGTTGGGAATTAGAGGCAAAGATTATGCTCTTATGAACCTTCTCATGACTCCTGTGAAGGATCGTAGAATCAATGTTACAAGACCAATTTAAAAGAAAATAATTTAGACAATTTGGTCTTTAGGATCTTAAAGGAACTTGGTAACATTATTCAGATGAGGGGAAATGGTGCTAAGGTAGTGACTTCAATGCTAGATGTACAATTAAAGAAAATCTGAAAGTTTGAATGAAAAACGGGACCATTATTAACGATAACATTGGGAAAAAACTGAAAAGAAAATTGAAATCTGATCGACTCCTTAATTCTCCCAACTATATTATTACAATTTAATAACATTTTAGGTGAATGTAAATCGTCACAAAGCAATGAATTGGCTCTATATACCATTCCAGACATTTAAATGTTGACAGATTTTCTAAAGCCTGTCTTATGTCTTATTTTCATTGAAAAAATTCAAAAATGGTTGGGAGAATTTACCTTTAGAGAGTGTCACACAGAGACGCCTTCAAAGAAAACCATGTTTTTTGCATGTTAGTGGGTTAGTACAGTAGAAGAATATAATAAGTAACATTTCATACAAAAATTATGCAGTTTTTTCATCAACTTTCAACAATGTTACCGAGTCACTTTAAGTCTTGCAAACCATCTGCCAAGTTGATCAATTCACTTTCGTAGTTCACTTCTATGATTGAAGAACCGGTATTGACATTTTATTTGATATTTTTGCAACTGAAATGATCAAGAGTTCAAAAGTTGTTTCACATCTTATGAAGATGGGTGTGTAGAAAAAAAAACGTTGCTCAGCCCTGGGCTACCTGTATGCTTGTCAAATGCAGAGTATATGCTTAGTTACTTCATACTCTATCATACTCAGTTTTTCCTCTTCTTTTGCTAATCTTCAAAGGGCTATGTAGCCTATCACGAAGATCTGTAGAAAGATTATCAGTTTCTAAACTAAAACTGCTTTATACCCTACTCTTTGCAAGAAGTGTAGCGTAATAACGTGCATAGGGTGCATGTGACTCTCCTACACAAGGGGCTTTCAGTTAAGTTTCAAATCTGAGGAATGGTGTGTATTCCCCTGAACTTGAGCCTGCATAGAGAACAGAGGGGAGGGGCGCACTTGCACACAATGCAGCAACAATCATTTTTTCGCATTTCTGAATTTTTGTCTGCTAAGCTCACGACTCGAACCAACGCCCATAAAGAAAGTCATGAGAGCCAGAGGATGATCTGATTGCGCCACACTACATCAATCAAATCATATTCCTAGCATAATATTTGGTGTAAGCTAGCAAGAAGGGCATTGATGCTGTTTCAGAGAAGATGTGAGGTTAATGCCCCTCCAAGTAGTCACCCAAAGAATGTTTTGAATTGATGCAAAATTCATATCATTGCAAAGGGGAAGTCTTACTGTTCAGGTAAACAACTTCCCTCTTCAAAATATGTTTGGGGCCCGCAGTAATCATCTCTCAAAAATGTTTTTGAGATTTTCTACCTTCAGTGGTCCTCCGTAGAGCGTCAAGATTTGTGACGTCACATGCAAGACACAGCTAGCTACAAAATTGCATTTTACGCTTTTCCATGATATCTGTATGATTTTTCACCAAACTATTTGTGTTTTTCAAGAGAAAATCTTTCCATCCATATAATTTGTCCATAATTATCAGTTGTCGTGAATTTTCTTCCGGTGACTACTTTAACAAATGTTTTACATGTAGACACCGACCGGACATGATTAGAATATCCTGTATGTATAGCTCAATTTGTAGGATATTCAACCCATCACCCGGCTCTCAATATGCAGATCAATATAGTTGTACCTCAAAATATATTTTAGATTACTATCTCTCAATCTATTTGTTTTGTGCATGCTGGTGCAGAGACAGTTGTCTTCCAGAAATTACTCAGTCTAAAGACTCTAAACTCCAATGAACCGGGTTTCTGTCTCTTTCAACGATGACAGAACTGTCTAATTTCCTCAATCTTGCAAGTGTCTGGTTGGAGTTTACCGAGCAGTCACCGTTGTTTGTCGACAAGTCTAGAGTTGGATCCTAAGCATGGATGTAGTCGTAGGAGACGGGAGAGAGTAGAGGGGGCCCCACTGACTTGTTGGTCTAATCCAAAGTGTCTCCTCGCGCTGGTTGTTTTAATGTCGTACATTAGTTGTTCTTGAGACTAACATGAATAGTAGTACATGTAATATATCCATCAGAGTCTTGCAGATTGTAGTCTGCTGAATACATATGCCCCACTCTGAATTTAGATTCTTCTATTGGTTCTGATTTTTATCAAATTGTTTCTGACCTTAAGCATGAATCTTTCAACACTTCTAGTGTACTTTTTCTAATAATAATAATAGGTATTTCTACAGCGCCGTCTATTTAGAAATTCTATTCCGAGGCGCATTTATTATTACCCCGGCTTTAGCCTAGCTGCCATTACAGCACTCGAGCATTTCAAGGAATTAATTCCTGCCAGGTACCCATTTACATCACCTGGGCTGAGTGTGGCAAATGTAGAACAATGTCTTACCAAAGGACATTAGTGCCGTGGGACTCGAACCGCGGACCTTGTGATCCACAGTCCGGTGACATATCCACCCAACCACGACACCTCTACAGCACCTGCCAGTAATGCTAGAGGTTTTACTTCTTTTTTTTTTTTTTTTACTCAACTCTTCATCTAAGGGGTCAAAATTGTCATTGGTTGATTGGTTTTACCTGATTGCTAAGAAAGCGTGTGTAGGCTTGTAATTAATCAACCAGAGGAACGATGGATTTAAATCCTCTCAGAGGGACTTCTTAATGAGGATTAATGTCTACCGAAGGGCACTATAGCGCATTGACTCGGTTTCAAACCGGGATCTCCCAGTTACAAGATCACAGCTCTACCACTAAAGCCATCGCGCTTTCATAAACTGCATCGTATTGCTTTGCTAGTATCTATATATCATAACTTAATTTTGTATTGGAACATTTGTTAAATGATTTCTGTGCTATGCATGAAATAGTCAGCTAAGCACATAAATGAATGGTATGAGCTAGGTTTGATGTAGTCTGCTATTAAAGATACCAAGAATGGACGTTTTAAAGGCTGTTACCGGTAATTTTCACACTGAGCAGTTTTGTTAATTTGACATTTTTTACCTACAGGAAAATGAATTAAAGAGCAGCATATGTTTCCTCTCAATGACTGTTCCTGATGTAAGAATAAACTCATGCTAAGATTTATGCCTCTACCGCAGACTTGAATAAAGTATTAGAAAGGAAGAAAAAACAGGATGATAAATGCAGACACAAGCCCAACATCAAATTTCCTGTGATCTTATATTATTAGACATTGTTTATCCAGTGTGTCCCCTACTCCGTGATCATGAATAGTCAATCGCGTATGACTAATACACCCAATAAATCTTGAAAATAGGGATGGGGATTTGGGAAAGAAAACTCAGGTCACTCGCTAGAATTGATTAAAGTATCGAGGCCAAAAACAGCTTGCATCACAAGAATAGTAGTAAAGGGGGTATATTCTTTCTGAATAAGTGGCTACTGAATATTTGATGAGGATTCTAATTTTATGGTCACTTATACATTTTAGGCATCAGCCTTTTCAATAAATCATTATCATATGAATAGAAATGGTGAATTTAAACAAAAAGTGAACAAATTCTAATCCCTACTGAGTAAAATCTCCATGTAAAGTCTTAAATAGCTAAATTTAGCGTTTGGTCCACTGAGAGCCAGCGGGAATTAACTCTTTGCAAAATGATAGGAACCTAAACCCTCCTGGCTCTTAACAGGTGCCTTAGTATTCTCAAGTTTAAAAGTAGTCTGCTTTCTCTAAAACCATGACAATTATAATTGATTCATAAGACATTTTTAACAAAAACTATCACACTAGGCCTGTCTTCACTAGCTCGAGATTGCCAAATATCCCGCTAATTGAACTATCCCGATCGCAAACTATCCAGCTAATTTGCGTCCTCATCAGCCCGAAGTTGCAATTAGCGGGATATTTGGTTGGGATTGTCATCCCAAGATATCTTGAGATAGTTTGCAAAATATCCCACTATTTGGCAAAATATCCAGCGATTTGTCCTGTGCGCCCTTCACCAGACCGAAGACTCGCTGTATGCGTGAACGCTGAGCAAAATATCTTGAGCTAATTTCTCAAGGTCGAGTTTGCAGTTTCGAGGTCGAATCTCGAGCTGATGAAGACGCAATTTGTAACTTCGGGATTATTCCCCAAAACAGAAATAGCGGGCTATTTGGCAATCTCGAGATGATGAAGACACGCCTACTGATCCAGGAATGCTTTTATAAAACTTATAATAGGATTCCATTTGTGCCAAAACACCTGTTATTGAGGTTGATTCCAATGAGAAAAAACCTACCAACAAACCTACTCACAGACTCGATGAAGGGCAGCTTACGTCTAGCTGTTTGCCGTATGTATTTTTGGAAAGTTAACCGCTTAAGTCCAAATAACATTTTTTTTGTCTACGAGTTTATAAAACATTATCTTTTAAATGATTCAGGAAAAGAGATCACTGAGGTCAGTCAATTCCCATAGACACACAAGTGATCTTCGTTCATAGAAATTTATGAGGTCATCTACAAATGAAAAGATGCCATTAAGATCAAGAAGAAAGTGATCTCACAAATTTACAAACTAATTTCTCCAGCAATTATAAAAATGAAATAGACTAGACAGGGTTAATTGTTTCAGGAGTCAAAAATCTATCCTTGACCCATGCAATTAGGCCTTTTTCACATATAAGATGGTCAAATAGGTCAAATCAGCATTGTTGTGAGCTTTGCATCTCATCTGTATCTAAGTGAGTCGCCCCTGCTGCTTGTAGTTGTTGTATTAACCATAATATCGCTTTATGGTTTAAAACTTCTAGTACCTACTAGTTTCTGAAATCACACTCCATATTCACATATTCCATAAAAATCTGTTAGTATAATACAATTTTGGATCTTTACAATTTATATTTTACTTAGTGAAAATATTGAATATCGGATCAAATTCCATCAAATATGTTGTTGAAGAAAAAAAAAAATTAGGGTCAAAACATTAGTTACCATACAAGCCTCCCCCATCCATTTCCTATAAATCAAACGTGCTTGATCACTTATCTCATTGTTTACATGTAAACATTGGACTGTGAGACTCACGCCAACCAATGTGAATAGCAGTCCGCATGAAACCCAGATGTTCTCTAGATTATGATACATTGGTAGATTAGGACGTCTGTGACAGCCAATATTTAAAGACAAAGCACATGTCTTTCCCATATAGCTGCTTGGCAGAGGGTCTATTAACTTTTTTACCTCTGTCTTTTCTCTCCTTCTCTGTTCTGAAATAAAAACAAAAATGATACATACATTCACATTTCTTAAGTAATGTCTCATGAAACGATTGTATATCATTTTACGTCTTGTCTGATTTAAAGTTTTTTTCTTTTACTGCCTAAATTTGTTATAAATCTGCAGCAGAGATAGAGAAATTATTATTCATATGGATTTCTGTAAGTCTAACAAGGAAAATGAAAGGAATTTTAGATGGGAATATTCCTTTTCAGTCCTTTGTGGCTTTTCTGTTTTCATATGAAGAGGAATTAAAAACAACACAGCTAAAACATTATGATTAATGAATGCAGTAATAATTCACTGTTAAGCATAATCAAAACGTATATTCATATTCATATTAGCTGTACATAGACACTTCATGGTTCATTTAAAATGAAGTTATCATCATAATCCAGACATATATTCTCTTTTTCACTCCAACGATTAAACATTAAAGATATTATAAGTCAGTATTATCCAGCAGCACTCTTTGTTTGCTATTCACCTGCCCTGCGCTCGAGAGCGTGTCCAAAGCCTTTCATGTGCCCCAACATGAAAACGCACACATCGGACTGAAGCGAAGTGCCACATTTCCTTCCAGATGGTTTCTCGATGATGATATACGAGAAGATTAGCTTGTCTGTGACAAGCTGAAGTAGTCAAGATAAAAGAAGAGATAAGCTTCTAACATTAATGGTTTAACATTTACTCTGCAGCCATCCATTGGGGTGCCTATTTCAGGCAGAAAGCTTTTTGGGGGAGGAGGTTTTTATGAGTCAAACCATCTTCTATTGGGTGATTATTCCCATCTTTATTCTCCTCATGCAATTGCTACCTTGGCTTGTTATCTGCGACTCGACATAATCTACATGTAAAATTCTTGATAGTCTTATCTGGGATCAGGGCAAGATAAGTGTTGCTATTATGGGTGGGATATTTTGTAATGCAGAATGCACGAAGGACAATTGGTATGATCGGATGTTACATTGTGAGTTTCATGGATTTCTTTGACAACAATCATCACAACTTTTTCATTTTCATCATCCATTACCAACACCACCATCACCATCCTATATTTGTCTCCATCATCATTATAATTATCATCATCATCGTCATCATCATCACCATCACAGTCATCATCAATATCATCATCATCATCATCATCATCATCATCGTTGTCGTCATTGTCATCGTCATCATCATCATTATCAATATCACCACCACCACCACCACCACCACCACCACCATCACCACCACCACCACCACCACCATCATCATCATTATCATCATCATCACCACCATCACCACCATCACCATCATCATCACCACTTTCATCATCACCACCATCATCATCACCACCATCATCATCACCACCATCACCACCATCATCATCATTATCATCACCACCACCACCACCATCATCATCACCACCATCATCATCATCACCACCATCATCATCACCACCATCATCATCACCACCATCATCATCACCATCATCACCATCATCACCATCATCATCTTGTATACAATTCCAGTTGTTTATTTGTTCTTGTCTTCACTATCTTTGGTAGATATGAAAGAATTCCATATTAAGATGCATCTATGCAAATCACCTGTCATTTCATTCAAATGCATGCTTGCCTCAGTAATTTTTAGTAGATGGCAATCACAAAACTATGCATCCTCATATTTGTTCCTAAATTTCTTTTTATCTTCCAGAAGAATGATGGATAAATGATTTCTGATATGAAGGGATTTGCAGAAAGTCTTTGAAATTCTGTCTCCTGGCGCAAAGTAAGTAAATTGTAATTCTTTGTCACTTTGTATTTTTATTTTCATTTTAGATGTTAGATCTAATCACTTCTACTGTATTGATGTATTTAAGGTTTTCTCATGTGGTTTGAATGTGTTTGAATGTAATTGTGTTGGGGAAAGAAATTGTACAAAATCAAGGAAAAATTAAAAAGCAATAAGCTTGTACCAAATAAGGTCTTCTTCAAGTTGTGATTACTTATTTTCTATTCCTGAATGGCAAAAAGTATAACCAAGATACCCTAACATTTAGCATTCTTTAATATTTTGGATGTTTCATTCTGTACTTCTGCACTCCAAAGCACTTGATGAAATTATTATTTCATCCCTTCAAATTTCAATGATGAATAATTTGTTTCATTATTGAATAGTCACTTAACTGGCTTTTACCACATGAATCAGCAAGGAAATGGATTAGTTATAAATACATGGGGGATATTTATATTTAACTCACTAAGCTTTCATACTTTCATTTCCGAGAAACTTTTTTTTGAGAAACCGTTGATCATAAATCAAGCAAGCGACTGACCCAGCCCTACTTCAGTTTATATCATTGAATATTGCTTGTTTAGCTTGTTCAGACCAGAAAAAAACATTGTATTAAAAAAATTATGCAACAAAAGGAGCATGCACATTAGATGACACATGGTAGACAGAAATATGATATAAAGAAACTGGTTAGGAAAACTCAATTGTCATGTCCACTGGCCAACCATCATCGCGCATATTCACTGTAAGCCAGCCCAGTTATACGTTTTTCATACGATGCTACCTTCAGACGATCAAGAACGGAACACTGATTCTTTATAAACTCTGCCCAAACAGAGCCCAAACATGTGTGTCACTACCCGCCATTTTGTAATTCGACAATCCTTAATACGTCATTCAGAATAGAAAAATTATCGCATAGCAATACAATTAATTCTGTTAGTCTGAATGAGGGGTTTCTCTATCCTTTTTCTTATTTATACACTGTCCCTCCTCTATATCGAACCCAGTCTCATGTGAATCATAAAAGATCTTTCTTTCCATTTTATGACCCTCGTGAGACTATGTGACTCTGGAGAAGCACCATTATTTCCCTTAAAAAGAGAAAATTATGGATCTGAGTTTTTATGAGTCTATTTGGTGTGCTTTGCTGATTATGAAGTCCTGATTTTAATGAATACACAGGGCTATTTCTTGCTGAAATATCATTTAATAGTTTCTCTGTGTTTTTAGACATTTTTTATATTGACAATAACTTGCTTTTATATAGACTTGATGATAATTACTTTTTGGTAAAGTCTGCTCCCTTTTTTCTTCCCCTTAAAAGATCATATTCTTTAAATTATATCAGTTTAGGGGGAACCCGATCATTGAAATGGTACAATATTATCCTCATAAATTCATGTGCTTTGGTGGACCAATACTTTTACCCCCATAACTTGCTACTTAATAAAAGCATGAATAAGTTATGATTTAAGTTGCAAATTAATGTCTGATCTACGTCGCCCTCCCACTTACATATAATTGTGTTCTAAGATTGCACTTCCATGATGAAAGTAGGCTTTCAATTCTGTCTGCCTCGTGTATATTGTAGATATACATAAAGACCTTTGTAGTTCTCACAAGTTGATTGAGATATGATTTTGCGCTTGTAAATCATGATTTATATGCTTATAAATGTTCACGAACTCTGACCTTTTGATCATCATTAGACCAACTAATCCGACTAATCCGACATATTCACCTCTTGTCTACTCCGGTCTCCTAAGTGTATATTAATCGATGGCTTTACTTGGTATTGACAGTCCCTCTATACATTTTGGTTGCCATGGAAAGCTAACCAGGCCAAAATTCAGCTGCAAATCTGACTTGCAATCCTTCTTTTTTTCAATATTGAATTCACAATGTGCAGAATGTCCTTGCAAAGAATGTCCTATCAATTTTTCTTTCCCTGCACCTGTTATTTCCAGACACTTGCTGAATAAAACCATGCACACATACAAACCAGTAACAACTATTCGCCTGGAAACATGTATGAGTCTCTAAAAAATGTATTGTTTTTTATACAATTTTGCATACTTTTGTTGCGGTTTAATTACAGTTGTATAGTGTACCTCCACCTGTTAAGGAGCAAAATGCTAGGAATAAGGGGGAAAACAACATACACCTGCTGCATTAAAAATTGTGTACAATCCAGTAATAGTGATATGCCAAAAGCAATTCTCTCTAAAATTTATTATTGTATTTCATGTATATGCCCTTCTTTTATAAAATAATAATTTGTGTGCCTAAACCTGTTCTTGAGGGGGGGGGGGGGGGGAACATGCCTCTGTAGAATAGGAAAACACAACACTCTTGGAAATCGAGTATACTTCCCAATGATTTCGTCGCTGTTTTCACGAAGTGACGGTAGTGAAAAAAAATTGCATTCACTTTGCGTTACGATTTTCCTCACTACCGTCACTTCGTGAAAACAAGGACGATTTGCCTGAAAGCACTAATTGACTCTTTAAAATGAAAATTGTATTATTTCATACTTCTTGGCTACTCTACTCTCTGCATCATTTTCAACATGAAGACGTTCATTGCCATCCTTAAGAGTAACATCATATGGGAAGACCTTGAAGTCTGGGAATCTAATGGAAATAGTGCAACCAGTCGCTGCCTTAAGTGCAAGTAATAGTCCTTGTAGTGTCTACATCGGAAAATTCACCCTCATTCTGTCAATATGAAGATTGTCTGGATTAATAGAGAGCATCCCTGGGGAGGGAGGGAGGGGTGGAAAGGGGAGAGTTGTCTGGCCAAGATTTGAAATGGTGTTCAGATTCTTGTTGTGTAACAGGTTTTAAACATTGATGTAAAGCCCCTCTGCACTAGTTTGGCATGGAGGGATTAGACCTCCCTGCAAGGTCACTGGCAGGTAGTTATCTCTTCAAATCAGCTCTCAATTAACATAAGAGAAGAGGCATCATGGGTACCGCTTAGGCATTGCTGGTTTGTATAGAGGGTGCAATGGGGCTTTAAACAAAAATTGTCACGATTTGCACATCACCTAAGTTTATGAAAGATGGTTAATGGGAGAGAGGTGGAAAGAAAAGAGTTGTCTGGCCAAGATTTGAATGGTGTTCAGAATCTTTCTGTGTAATTGGTTTTTGAATTTTAAAAAAAAGTTGTCTGGATTAATAGGGAGTTTCTCCAAGGAAGAAGGGGGAGGGGAAAGGGGTGGAAAGAGGAGAGAATTGTCTGGCCAAGATTTGAAAGGTGTTCACATTCTTGTTGACATGTGTTTGGTTTTCCAAAAGAAAAAAAAAACGTTTTGATTTCTTATAAAAATAAACAAACAGAAGGGTTCTCCTGAACAAAGGTTTTATTTCCCCTTTTAAGTGTTTTAACCTGTTCTATCTTTGAATTGCAATAATTCAGTTTGTAGCTTCAAATCCTAAATCAATCATGTTGATACTTCAGTTTGACAAAACCCAACACTTTGAGCGTGTAATTTATTCCGATTTGTTGATCATGCGAAAGAAGGAAATGGGTTTCTTAATGCATTAATGGGTTGTTTGGAACTCCTAAATTACACATTCGTGTTTGAAAGCACACACAGGTGAGCAGATATGGGAGTGATAATTAAACTAGTAGCAGAATGGGCTGTTTCAATAACTCTAACATTAACAAATGTAGAGAACGGTATTCTGAATGAAGTGTTTTTATCGTAGATTGCAAGCTTAGAAGTGTTCTATTTTTCCGCAGGAAAAATTCACACTGATTTGCTTTCACTTAACCCGGCCTTCTCTTTAATTAGAAATAATAGGAATTTAATGAAAGGGATCCATGCCCATGTCGTTAATATTACAAAGTGACAGCTATACAATGACGTTAGTGAGCAGCCTTCACAATGTTTTGTTCTATACACATAGCATATACAATGTGTAGATTGGACATTATAGGCCTGTCATCATCAGCTCAAGTTGGCCAAATAGCCCGCTATTTTGTGATCCGGGAAATTATCCTGAACTTACAAATCGCGTCTTCATCAGCTCAAAACTAGAGCTCAAGAAATTAGCTTGAGAAATTTGCTCAGTGTTCACGCACAGTGTGGGTCTTTGGGCTGGTGAAGACGGACCCACAAGTAGTGGGCTATTTTGCAAACTAGCCCAAGATATCTTTGGAAATGCGTTTTCACCGGCTATTTGGCCAACTCGAGCTGATCAAGACAGGCCTTACGAGGATATTTTGGTCCAACATAGGTTTATAGTATACTGGCCTTCTCCTCAGCTGATCAAAATAGGCCTTTATCATCTGTTCAGAGCTAGAAGGGCATTAACTCCATGTTAAAGTCCATTGGTTAACGTCCTTTGGTTAACGTCCTTCTGGCTCCAAACAGATCTTGTGTGCCAAGCAGAAGAGTGTAAACAGGTCCTTTAGCAAGACACTTAATCTGCATTTGCCACTCTCCACCCAGGTGAAGTAAATGGGTATCTGGTAGGAAGAAAATCCCTTGAATGCTTTGGCGCCTCATTATGTTAGCTCAGGTATAGCCGGGGTAATAATACTTTGTATTAAGCGCAGTAGAGTATATTTATATAGATGGGCTTATCATTATTATTAAAAAAGCTTTTTTAAATAATTTGTTGTTATTCATGATGGTTGGAATAATGATCACTGTTAACGATTTGGCTCTGAATATGATGTGTAGATATACTAGTAGTCAAAAGAACACTGCATAATTAGGAGTGCATTTTTTACCTCAAAACGTTCTTCCATTGTACATATCCATTCAGGTATATCTATTGTGCTGGGCGCATGAAGATATTTTTCTAGAAAAGAAATTGATTGAATGGTTTTCTGCATGCAAGTTTTACAACATGCAATCCTCTTCAAATGAAGATGAGTACCTTTTAATTCTCCTCCATATGAAGATGAGTACCTTTTAATTCTTCTCCATTTTCTCTACATTTATCTCACTCGTTGAGGCATGATTTTTTCACATTTCTGATTGTCTGTCTTTCTCTTGCTCTGTTTTTAACCGTTTCAGGTGAATTCTTGTGCCAGACATCATATTACATTGAACTATGTCTTCTTGATACTACCTTTTAAAGAAATGATATTTCACTTTTCTGATTTTTATCTGACCTTGAATCTGATCTCTAACTAATGCACCCTTCTATTTTGCAACTTCATTATCTTTTAGCTACATGTTGTACTGCCATATTAAGAAGTCATTTCATATCTGAAACCCATACTAAACAGAGTGTTTTGGATACTGTTGACCCATTTTGTCATTTTATTAATATTGACATGTTCCCACTTTCCTTTCCACTTCTATCACCCCCCCCCCCCCCATTTTCATTTTCTCTTTCATTTTTCTTTTTGTATTAATGGTCTCTTTTGACAACCTTTGTGGCTTAATTCTCTGACCTTATTTCTTTCTCCTCCTTTTTTTGTTATTTTAATTTATCTCTTATATTTCCAGGTCCATTTCCACTCTGATGTCCTTTTGAATATTGCTTTTTTTTTCTCCATTTGTCTCCTCTTTCATCTTTCCATTTTTTTTTTTTTACCCATTCCATCTCTCTTGTAAATTTCTCATCTACCCTGTACAACTAGTTGTTTATATTATTGAAATCTATATATAATCCTCCCCCTTTGTTTTTCACTCTCATCCACCCACTCCAGCTAGTAGCACCCTTCTAAATCTATCTCAACCTTTCCCTCTCTCTATCCAAATCTCATCTATCCTGTATAAAGCTAATCGCATCTCTGCTCAAAATCTATCTTATCCTTCTACCTTTCTTTCTCATTTTCATCCACCCACAACAGCTAGTAGCATCTTCTGAAATCAATCCAATCCTTACCACATTTCTCTTTCATTCTCATCCACCCAGTAAAACTCATTTCATCTTCACTTAAGCCCATCTCATCCCTACCCCCTAGCATCCAACGATTTCCACCCAACCATGCCCCTCCTTGCGCGCTAGGTCGTTAGGCCCATTAGGTTAGCCAACATCATCGGCTCCAAATTCATCTCTCAGCATTTACCACTAATAAAGTGATCTTCTCGTAAGGCCTTTTGAGCAGTAACTTACGGTGCCAGTATTAGCACATCAGTCACTGCATGAGCGGCTCAATGCTAAGGGTTTTCTAAGTTCATAAAAATTATGTATATATCTATTTTCATCTTTATGTTTCACAATCTTTCATTTTTGAAAATAGTGATAGAAGGAATTCTTGTTTCACGAACCTGATCAGAAATGATTAAGCCAATATTCCTGAAGAGTGCATGCTTAACTTCTTAATCTGTCTCCATATGAGGTCACAAACATATATTTTCACAACACATTTTCATATTATTATATTCATTTAGATTCAAAGAAGACTTTCTATGAAGTAAATTGAAAAGGAAAAAAAACTGATTAATTTCATCTATCAGTGAATAAAAGTTCACCTTTGAAATTATTCTGTAAAATATCTATGCCATTCAGTTATGAGTAATCCTTTTCAGATGAATAAAGTCATCCTGATTTTTAAATTATCAAAAACAAAGAATGTATATAAGCCTTCTGTTAAAGAGACAAAGAAAAAGTTCTTGATGATTTTATCTTGAATATCAAAAATATATTTAGTATCTAAATAGAACTTCAATTCTGACTTGAAGGAAAGGAGAGAGAGAGAGAGGAGAGACACAAAGAGGTGAAATTTGGTGGGCTATTTCTTATATATTTCTACTTGAACATATGGTTCAAGATTTATATTTTGATACATTTTATATAACACACGATTGCAGAGTGATGTATTATTTCAAACCTAAAATAGCGTAAATTTCCATCGCTTTAATTGGGCTTGAAAGTATTTTTCTAAAGACGTCTTGATGTAGTGATTTCTTGGCTCCATCATAGCCTCTGTCCCCCGCTAATTGTATAGCCGACCCATTCGGTTAATGGTTCGATTGGCATTTCGAAGAGTCGTCATTACACCATGATTTATGTGTTTGTCTCCTTCCTCGGGAGATTATTAGAACTCTAAAGGATATTAATGGCCTTTAGCTTGAAAGCAACATTTTCTCTATCTTTATCTCCCTTTTTGTCTTAATTTTTGTCTTAATTTATATTATTATTTTGATCAGTTTTTATTATGCCCTGTTTTGTCTCCCTATCTATCTCTCTCTCATATTTCTGTCGCTCTCTCTGTCTCTCTGTCTATCTCTCTCTCTCTCTCTATCTCTTGCTGTATGTATGTATATCTGTCTCTCTCTGTCTCTTTCTCTATCTCTCTTTCTCTCTCTGTCCCTTGATGTCTGTCTGTATGTGTGTCTCTTTCTCTTTCTCTGTCTCTCTCTCTATCTCTATTTCTCTTTTATATTTTAAGATTAACTCAATGAACGCCATTTCTTTTATTCTGACAAACATGCAGCTGGCCTTTTTACCACAGTAGGCTAAAACACCCACCAGTGTAATCTAAATAGCCATTAAGCCCATCTAAGGGATAGTAGATGAAAGATATGTTTAAAGAAACAATAAATTATTAATCTTTAAATTCCCTAGATATAAGTTTCATGTTGCTTGGAAGTGCGTTTTTCCTGGGACTCCTTGAATATGAATAAAATTAATGATTCATGATCATTATGAGTTGAAATTAGGATGAGTCAAAATTCAGACATTCCAGGAATAATTAACAAAATTATATTTATTAGTATGGATGTGTACTGATGTCATTTTCATAAGGATTACAATTCAAGATCTGCTAGTTTATAAAAACCCTTTTTTTTTAATAGAATTCTAAACCAGTGTGGCCCAGAGAGCCCATATTTATATTATTATGTATATGACATTGTGAATACATACAAATGAACAATTAACACGGGAGGTCAGTTCTATCTGGTTTGGTAACATGATGATAAGGCAAGACCATGAAGTTCAGATTGACGTAAATGGAGCATCATATTTTATTTAGTATTTCACCTTTTCCCCATTTCGTAGGCCTCTGTGAAATCAATATGTGCTGAGTATGCCTGGTGACATTTTAGGGAAACTATGAGTCAGTAGCGTCCATTGAATCCATCATATCAGTCCTGCTTTGAAGTTAATCTAACATGATCATAACAAGGTTTCCCTGATGGGGTGGTGTGTGTGGAGGGGGGGGGGGGGGGGGGGGGGGGGCTTGATTTTTTCTTTCTTCAAAGGGGTATCTCATAGCAATGGTGTTGCTAATGGTGAATAAAAGAATGAAAATGGTGAAAAGGAGAGGAAAACAGAGAGAGGGGTGGGAGAGGGCTGGAACCTGTTGCAATACCCCCACACACTTTCCCTTTGCTTTTATAATTGCTTTGCTTATTTCTATTCCATTCCATTTAATGTTATTTCCTAGAAAACTAGACAATTTTCTTATACAAAAAAGTTAAATAGAAACAATAAGCTTTTAGGCCAAGGATTTGGAACAAAAGATAAATGAAAAATATGTATTCAGATTTGAAAATAGTTATTAAAAAAAAACATTTTCTGTTCTGCTTTTTCACAATTTTTCAACGATTCATAGACTACTTTATTTTTATTAGGGTATAATGACCATTATTTGTTTCATGCCACTTTTGAGATGATGTAATATGATTCTATTAACCTTAACTTTGAAAATGAGCCTCAAGCTAGAATTCTTACCTGTGAAATCGAGATGATATGAGTTTATTCACCTTAGCTTTGAAAATGAGTCTCAAGCTAGAATTCTTAACCTTGAAATCGAGATGCATCTTTTCATTCTTTTGTGTTTATAAGTGACGATAAAATAAGGTCTTTCCATAAATGTTAATCAGAACATCTGATCCGTACAGGTGCATCACCCACACACTTCTTTAGCGCTCTCGTTTTACAAATGCAGATAATTTCTGTCTGCTCACCTACACGTAAGTTAAATCTAGAATAGAGTCAACAACATGAAATAACCTCGTAATTTTTCTTTGGATACTCAACCCTTTTTAGTTTAATTGAATGAAGGGAAACACTAAGCTTTAGGTGGGTGTGCATCCTTAGGTGATATAAACAGCTATAAATCACAGCATGAATAATGAATCCAAAACACCATTTCAAGTGTTTCATTTAGCCTAATTTAGTAGTCAATATTTTAAAGCTGCCCTAGTTTATCACAGTTTATCACAAAAAATAATCCAAAATGTGATTTTAGATTCTAATGATTCTGTTTTCTTGATGAAGTGAAAAGGCTGTTATTTCCCAAATTTAATGTGTGGTTTCTCCCAGATCATACTTGTCTACTATTTTTAGGGGTTCTTATTTATAACTCTCATTATTCATGTTTCTTATTGTAGCTCGTGGAATAAATTTATCCACAAATGTCAAAGCATTACATGTTGAGCTAGACTCATGTTTTAAAATGTCACTGACCGCATATTTTCTGAGATGATAATAAAATGACCCCAATTCCTTTTGAACCCTTTTAAGGAACCATTTGTGAAAGCCCTTGAAACCACTTAATTCACAAGATTAAAATTAATGACTATTATTAGTATCATGCTACTTTTTAAGATGATGTGATGTGATTTTATTGAGGTTAGTGCGGTCTTGGATGATATTCAATAGAATGAATAAAGTTCCCCTGTCTGTAAAATGGATGCTTCTATTAGCGTTACCACACCCTCTAGCAATGGCATGCCGTTTCTAAAAGGCGAAAGAAAAATTCAACAGACACTCAAATTCAAATTCACTGTCTCAGTCATCCTTACTTGATCTTTTATGTATAAACATTTACTATAAAGCTGCCTAGCGCTTCTGGTTATGAACAGAAATTAAAACTGTGAACTTTAAGTTTATCAATTATGGAAGACTCGACTGAAGATTTGTTTTCATTATTTTTTGTTTATAGAAGAATGATCGGGTGATGGAAGTCATGTTTTGACCTCTCAATTTCTTCCTACTTGACTATATAGCCAACAATATAGGCAGGAGAAGGAAGAAAGCATGGCTCTTAGCATGACTTTGTTTTTACCGTTATTTAGCAATTACAAACCAAGAAATATAATGCGATTACCTAATCATATTGGCTTTAAGTGTGATATATCATGGTCATCATCATCAATTCGAGCCATTACACAACTACTTTCCAATATCTCGCTATAAAGTAATTAGTACCATATATATAGTGTAGTACTAATTGAGATAGAGAGACAGTGCATTTGCAGTGCATGAATAAAATCAGAAAGCTGGAAGAAAGGAGACTAGGCGTAGGGGAATGAAAATGGAGGAAAAAATCAAATAAATATCCAGATAAAAAACAAACAAACAATGAAGGCATATATTTATATATTAAGATGCTGCTACATAAAGAAGTAATCAGGAAGAAAATAAGTGGTAATCTTTACAAGTGAGATTGAAATATACTTAAAAAGGATTGTTTTACCAACATCTCCTTAATTCTCAGAAAATGTCTGTTGTTACCAATGTTGCTCTATGAGCTGTTGAAAGAAATAGGAGCTAGAAAAGATGTAAACACAAAATTTGAAACGAAAAACACTCTGTCAGCCCTTCAGGCTTCAGACTTCTGTAGAATAAGTGCTACTAGTTTTAACCCCATCCCAACGCCTGCATTGGGAGTCTGAAACCAGTCACTTTCATCCGCTCTGTATTAAGACTCTTTCGTCATCATCTAAATCTAGTCTACCCACACACAAACATGCCTGTGAAATGAAATCCAGCGATCATAGTCTGCGCTACAGTCCATGTTCACTGCCGAGCGTATGACTACGGTGGAGCGGGCTGGCTCTCCTTGTGTGTGTGTTTTGCATCTGTATATGCGCCCATACCGGCACTCCGTGCATGCCGCATCGCATCGTCGCATCATCAGCGGAAGGTGTCCTCATGCGTAGGCAGGAGTATCTTCCCTCATGCATAGATGCACACACACCATCACACACACAATACACACACATTCACTACTCGGCACTGCTATTCCTCCAAGACACACACCACACACAGCAAACACTGTGGAGTGCGCTCGCATCTCTAATGCATCACATTGCTTATGCATCCCCTTCAATGCAAGCCGCTGTAGAGGCAGGCATCCAATAGAGAAAAGCAGTATAGATAGGCTGAGCGCATGAACATACAGGCAGGCTTATCGCTTCTTGGAACATCGCAGGGGGAAAATCTGGGCAAAATCTGAGGAAATAACACGCAAAGAACTGCCCAAGCCTGACCCAACTTCACAGTTTTTTAGATGTCCACGTCCACTTTGTATGGTTATTGAAGACGTGGTTTTTGTAACCCAGTGAATAGATAATAGACAGACGTTTGATGGAGGGAAGCATGGATAACCGGCTCCGTTTGTCAAGATATCAAGAGCATCAGATAGAACAGATTCAGAAGCTCGGTAAGTAGTACAGTCAGTGACGACATCCGCAGTCGTGGTGATGTCCGCACACCAATATGGTGACGGGTGCATTGCGTACATAGGCCTACTAGAAAGTAATAAAGGCTAGCAATTTCAATGATCCTAACATTGGCTTTTTACTAAAATGCTTTGGTTGATGATATAGTTTTGCAGAAATGTGAATTGGCTATGTGGTAAGCGAGAGAGAAACACAGTGGATAGTCTAGACATATAGCCTGTATGTATGGAAACTCACCTTGACATGCTATTTCAGTGTATACAAACATCCATCCATAAGGCAAGAGCACAAGAGGTCAATACTGTATGTAGATACACCATGACATAGAGGTCACAAATATATATATACTTGCAGGTTCTAAACATCCCTCCAAACAGATGCTGCTTTGTCACTTATAAGACGAGAGGATGATGAAATTATCTGCTAAGTAGGCCTTCATGTAAGCAATATATCGCAAGATTAAAGAAAGTGCTTGCATCACAGATAAAAAGCCAGGTGCAAAACTGTATCAGAGATGGTTAATTGCAGTAGTGAAAAGTCAATGATTACACCCGACTTTTCCTTCATTTATTGTTGGTATGTTGATGGTATACACTAGTAGAATGTGATAATCGATTAGTACGATTCCTTGTGCATACCTCTGAGGTATGTTATGTCTTGCTTTTGGGGCAGTATCGTCTTCAAATAGCTCATACGGAACATGTATATGTTTTAGCCTTGAGTGTTATGAATAGGAGAGTTTAAGAACATTCATTATTATTATTATTATATCAGACGTAGCATCTTGTTCGGTAGTCACATATGAATAGGTTCTTACATCCTTCTTGTCTAGCTAGCCCTCCCCCTCCCCCTCCTTTTCGTTGCTCTCCTTCTCCTCTCTCTCTCTCTCTCTCTCTCTCTCTCTCTCTGTATCTCTCTCTTTCTCTCTCTGGATATATCTCTCCCTCTTTCCCTCTCTCTCTCTCTCTCTCTCTCTCTCTCTCTTTCTCTCTTTCTCTCTCTCTCTCTGTCTATGTCTGTATCTTTTTTTTCTTCTTTCTGTCTCTTATCCTTTTCTCCATCCCTTGGCCAGCCTCTCTGTCTGTTTCTCTCTCTCCCTCCCTCTCTCTCTCTCTCTCTCTCTCTCTCTTTCTCTTTCTCTTCGTCTCCATCTTTCTCGCTTTCTCTAATCCTCTTTATATATCTTTCCACCCTCTTCTTTTTGCTGGTTCCACCTTTATCTTTTAAGAACCAACTGATTACATACTCATCCCCGCTTAAAACTTCACTAAATTACATCTCATATCACTCCTAAAACCCACTCACATTTCGAGGTGCTTAGAGACTTCTGATAAAGTAAGTGTTAGGCGCTATATAAGCAAATATAATTATTATTATTACATGAATAAGATAAATTATTGAAAAAAGATAATTACATTGCCAACACTGGATTTTCATAAAACCTCACAGGGATCCATATGTCACAATGTTTTTATTTGATATCTTTGTAAGAACTAAAGAATAAACTGTAATTCACATTCTAATGTATTCATAAAAGAATTTATGTTTACCCATGTTTCATGTTCTAAAATGCTAATGTAATTACAGAAAACGGGTTTAAGAGATGATAATTCTTGAGCTCTATATTTCACATTTCAAATAAACTATATAATGGATCTTTGCGAGAAAGTTTAATCATAAAATTTTGATTATATCGCCTTATCTGGATGATTAAAAGGGAACTGACAGAAAGTTGTTGGGTATGAAAGAAGATGGACTTTTTAATATAAAGAAAATGTTTATTCAGTTCTTAGCCAGTACTAGTTATTCTAAATTAAAGCAAAGTAGGTCCCTTTCAGAATGCATTCAGTGCTATCATCTGCTGAGAGCCAGAAGGGCATTAATTCAATTTAAATTTATATGAATTAATGTCCTTTTAGATCTGATCACACAGAATATGATTTCATTGCTCTTGAAGCAGAGAATGTGTTAGATACCGACCATCTAGCCCTTCCTTTTAGCCTGACTGCTCTACTTTTAGCTACTTGCTCCCTCTATATACAAACAATGCATAATCGGTGACCATTGGACCCCCATGATCCTCTTTTTCTTATATTAATTGAGAGCTGATTTGATGAGAGTCCAGTGACCTTGCATGGTAGTCTAATCCCTCCTGTTCACTAGTATTGATGGGCTTTAAACTGTTGAATTGCATATATGCATTGTTAAGAGCCAAAAGGTGTTTAACCCATATACACCTGTGTACATGTACACAGTGTGAAACGCCCTTCTGTCTCTAAGCAGGGTGATATGATGATATTTTGGCTGAAGGGTCTAAATATTATTTCAAAAGGAACTGTTTTATCAAATGGCTTGATGGGAGAAGAAAGTGATTTTGACTGATCGACATGACCCCATGCACTGACCACTCTCCGGCTGACCACTTACTGACCAGTGACTGACCAATGCAATCTGTGAAAAGTACATGAAGATGTGTAACCCTATACCCGAGGCAGGTAGGAGTATGAAGCTACTTGAAGGGATCGTAAATTGGATTCTTGAGTGATTCTTGACCCCTTGACCAGTGGAAAAAGAGACTCCTTGAGTCCAGTGATTGGAAGTTAAAGGGAGAATCATGTTTTGAGATGATGAAAAAATACCAGATTTATCTCCTAATGTATTTCACGATATAACATATTTGCAACATAAATTTCCCCCGGAGCAGTGTTATGCATGTATCTTATTGCTTTGCTGATGTAAGAAAGTATGATCGGATGTTGTAAAAGGTCACTGTAGTGTAATCATATATTTTGAAGGATCTGACCAATCTCGAGGCATATTTAATCATTCAACATCTGTTTAAAATGTATCTCCTAAATTCAGCCTGGCCAGTTCATTCAAGTTCATCAAACATTTTGATTCTGCCTTTAGTACTATTGCTTTTGTTTTCCAGTATCAACATGGATATACGGTAGCACATGATATTTTATTTAGGTCCATGATTGTAAAACCTCTAGCCATCCTACAGACTAAACTGTGAATGCATCATTTAGCTTTGTCTCTTCATTTTGCTCGTAGACGTAAAGACTGCCTTTGAAGTATTATAGGTCCTACCTGTTCTCACCAACCCCTTGCACCCTCCCCCCCCCCCCCCCAAGTCCTCTCGATCCTCCAAGACAAAAGTAGTTGATGTAGCTCTGACGTTGACAGGGTCGAAGTGAAGCGGGGTGCCACGTCATTTGGCGATACAGGTCAAGTGTAGGAAGCAATATGGATCGGAGTAGAACCCTCCAGGTCTGAATAATTTTGGGTCCGAGATTCCCCTTCAAGCGGTGACAGAAACAGGGATTAGGTCATCCCGATTGCCTGCCTGTCGGACATCTTTGTTCAGCACTAGCTAGCTCATGAATAATTCAGCAGGCTTTTTAAATCTCTGTATCCCAAACTGGTGAATCTCTGCATGCACTCGCTCGTTTGCATTGCTGAGGTTGTTAATGGGGTCATAGTGATTGTAGGTGAACTTATGATTGATGATGTTAGGGCAATCAGATTCATGAGGGTTTATTTTCTCCCTTTTTAGCATATCCACTTTTGATATTGGCCGATTGAAGTTTACAATTTTGATATACTGTGTTGCAGTAGTTGCACCAATACCTGGAAATTCTTGTTTACATTTTGATTGTAAAGTAAGAAGGTGTACCAGACTTTTTCAATCCTATGATGATTAATTGCAGATATTACCAGGCATTATATCAAGTCCTTAATTCAAGATTATTTTGATTTGTAGACAATTCAAATCTCATAGACAATTCAAATCTAATCTTACTTTTCCAACCGCAGATCTATATACCTTATCTGTTATGATTTACTTTTTGTTTTGTTTACACCTTCTCAATGCATGCTCCATTCAGCTAGTGTTCCAGTGGAACTTGAAGCCTAATTTGCAAGTAACTGTCCACTGTTATCTTAATGAATCCATCGCTTGAGGAATAGATACAGCTTATCCCTTCAATACTGGATATAGCCTTAGCTGACTTGCTGAGTAACCTTATCACTTGTGTCATTTAGAGACTGTTCAGACTAGAAGAAGTTTATAGGAAACTCATATAAGAAACATGGTATACGTATATGGAAACATTGCATTGTGAAAGGGGTGTGCATACTGGATAACAATTAAAGGAACATTGTATTGTAAAGGGGTGTGCACACAGGATAACAACGTTTTTTTAAAGAAACGTTGTATAAAGGAATCATTGTATTGTATTGTGAAAGGGGTGTGCATACTGGATAACAATGTTTTTATAAAGAAACGTTATATAGAGGAACATTGTATAAGGAATCATTGTATTGTGAAAGGGATGTACACACTGGGTAACAACATTTTATGACAAATCATATAGAGGAATCATTGTATAAACAAACCAGTGCATGCTTATTATATGCCCCGCCCAGTTGTACGGTTTTCATGCAATATGATGCTCAGACAAGAGCAAGATCATGATTCTTTATCAAATTTGTGTTTGAATAGATGCTCATACATGCATTTCACTATAATATGATATTTCTTTATACAATGTTTTGTTAAACAACGTTCAGGCTAAGGAAAATGAATTACTTATCGTATAAATATACTGCTTTTATATATGATTTTGTATAATGATGAAGTGATGCTCTACACCCGTTGCACTTTCCAACATTACGACGTATCACATTTTGTTAAACAGCGCTTCGTAATCTTCACATTTACACCAGAAAAAATTGATCACGTATACAGATTTCTTATAGCCATATGGTGCATTTGGGTAGTCTGAACAGGGGGTACTACTGCTAGTGGCGTGGCTTCATCCAAGCCTGGGCTAGGCCAGACAGGTGCTCTTCTACATCTGGATTGTAAGAGTAACAAAACCCAGTGGTGCTTTTTTTCATACATATTTTATTTCAGCAAGGAAATGCTTGCCTTTAATAGCCGATGGCAGCGCCTCAGGATGCTGGTGCAAGTTTATTAAAAAGACACAGCTATCGTAAAATATTTATTTTGATAGCTGAAACATGATATACTTTAATGTATGTTATGTTTTGTATCATTAGCAGATTTGAATTTGCAAATTGTATGTTTAATGAATGTCTTTAATGAAGTGCTGTTCTCATAAACGAAATAACATTGAAAAGCCTTCCTACCAGGAAAGAAGCTTTTTTTTAACATGTAAATTATAAACAAGCCTTGCGTTTGTGGAAAGTAACTACTATCTTTTTAAAAAGAAAGGGAAAGAGGGAGAGAGATAGAGAGTGAAAGAGATTGACTGAGTGACTGACAGCCATTCACAGATAGTTGCAGAGAGGGAGACAGACAGACAGACAGACAGACAGACAGAGACAAACACAGAGAGGGGGATAGGGAGAGGAGGGAGATAAGGGCAGAGGCTGATGTATACCCCTGCATCTAGTTAGGTGCTCCACTATAACAGGAGACCAATGCGCATCACATTTCTCTCTGATGATTGATTCATGAGACATAACATGATGCTCATATCATATCATAATAAACATATTATTAGTAGTATATATCTCCTCTCTCAACTCAAGTATAATAGAATCTAATGACGATGGTTTCACCTTCAAAAGATATAAATATATTATTATTATCAGTATCTCTTATCTCTCAAATATAATAGAATCTAATGGCAATGGTTTCACCTTCCAAAGCAGGCTAGTAAATTAATCAATGCTCATATCATAATAAACATATTATTATTAGTATCTCTCCTCTCTCAAATATAATAGAATCTAATGACGATGGTTTCACCTTCCAAAGCCAGCTAGTAAATTAATCATTGCTCATATCATAATAAACATATTATTAGTATCTCTCCTCTCCCAAGTATAATAAAATCTAATGACGATGGTTTTACCTTCCAAAGCCGGCTAGTAAATTAATCGTTGCTCATATTATAATAAACATATCATTATCAGAATCTCCCCTTTCCCCAAGTATAATAGAATCTAATGACAATGGTTTCACCTTCCAAAGAAATAAACATATTATTATCAGTATCTCTCCTCTCTAAAGTATAATAGAATCTAATGACGATGGTTTCACCTTCCAAAGAAATAAACATATTATTATTAGTATCTCTCCTAGCTCTCTCAAGTATAATAGAATCTAATGATGGTGGTTTCACCTTCCAAAGCCGGCTAGTAAATTAATGATTGGCTCGGCAGGTGGCCAGTGTAGCTGCAAGTCAATCAATCAACGCTTTATTTCTATGGACATCATTAACGGGCTTCATTAATTATCGATCAGCAGCCTGGAATGAGTCTACTTAGTTGATACGTAAGACGCTCATACTTGAAGCCAGTTTCCTTCACGCCTACTCAAGCCTGCTTATGTTAATTTATTGGTGTATTTTAACCTTCCATGTATCACGTAATTAATGAAATAAGTTTAAAGCTTATCATGACATGAGCATAATGTAGTTAATACAGCAGTAATTTAAGAGCTGCAGAAAATCATAAAAAAACATACATATTTTGTATTTGTTCATTTTAAAGTGATGTATCTCTATGATTGTACAGATTTTTACATTTTTCTGATTTACCTGTATAAAATCAGCGATTGAGAAAGAAATTGTAAAAATTGTATCATACTTAATGGCCCAACACAATAAATTATCAAATTAAAGACATTATTTTGATTAAACTACTTTATGATGTGTGATGAATTGTGTTTACCATTGCTGAAGTTGCTGAGTTGGGCATACCTGCAGCAATCAATAGACATCCATTTAGACTGGCATACAATTGAATACCCTTAATTGATTTTCATTGATTCATAAATTACCTCCCATTTTTCTCTCATTGATTTCATCCCTTGTCTTCTCGGGCCCCACCCACGCTCTTCCCGTCTCCCGAAGACCACTGTCCAACTCGAGAACGTCGTCTTTTTTTCTTCTTTTTGCCGGAACATACTCCTGCGATTGTCTGAAGCTATATGGCGATCATTAAACATTTCATCGCGTTGCAGCGCACCGCCGCATCTCATCTCAGCCCACATCATTTCATTACATCCGCCGTCTTCTCCATCTTCTCGGGCAACGAGATGAAATTCCACGCACCCAAATTCCCTCCAGTCACAGATCCTTCCCCCAAGCATGCTCAGCCTCCACCCTCTAACTCCAAACATGTTTCCCCTCTCTCTCTCTTTGTCTACCATCATCAGAGCCTACCCTTTCCCTAGCATGGCCCAGACTCGGAAATCAATCGACGGTGTTCGTTTTCCACTGTAATTCACAGGCATGTCATGAATACTTTTGCCCACGATCGTCCGGGACATTCGGTTTCTCTCCCGCTCTTTGGTTCTCTTCACTCTTTCGAGGATGTTTCGCCCCTTATCTTCAACCTTGTCTGATGTTCTTCACCCTTTTCTTCTTTGAGTCTAGATGAGTAAAATGATCACCCATGACATCTTGATGACTTCAGAAGCCAATAAATGCTTGTCCTGGAGGATTAACAGTTTCATGTAGCTTTACGGGTAGGTGAATAAACTCCAAAAGCCAGCCAGGATTAAATGTTGTGTCTCGCTTGTTTTCAGAAAATGACTGCAGCTCTGTCTTCATTACTGGCTTGTTGTATTTGATAAAGTTCAGTATTAACCTTCTTAATTCTGCCATTGGTTTTTCAACTTAAAACCATGTGCTGGTTTAAATCTGCTTTCTTCAACATGGGGAGAAGCTTATACAGCAAAATCACCAAATCGTCTGTACAGAACCAAAAGCACACTAATGGCATGTTACATAGGTTTTTTAAAAACATTAATCTGCCTCTTATCAGACGAAAATTTCTTCTAAAGTAGCTCATTTTAAGGATATCATGATAATGCCTTCACAAATATCCATATGGCATCATAGATATCTTATTTCAAAATGCATCTTCCCTGGATTTTCCAACAACACATGAATCATAGTGTGTGGGTATAAGGATTTGATAGAATCTACATCAAACATTAGAGACATTATGTTCTAAAATGCACCTTCCTCAGTTTTTCAAACAACACATGAAAAGCAGCATGTGGGTATAAGGACTGATAGAACATACATCAAAACTTCAGAGATATCATGTTCTAAAATGTATCTTCCCTAGTTTTTCAAACAGCACATGAATTGTAGCGTGTGGATCTAAGGACTTGGTAGAATGTATCAAATATCACACAACATGATGAAGAGCATCGTCTACATCTTTTTTCCCGCTGTCACGCCATTCTGAATGGAAAGGAAACATAGCTTTCAGAGACGAGAGATGAAATCACACTTATAGTACACAGAGATCCTTCCAGAGGTCTCGTATTACAGTAATGCTGCACGCCACTGTAGTAGAAGTATAGGTTGTTCAGAACAGAGGAAATTATCAAAACTCGTTTAAAGAAACGTATAAAGAAACAGGACACTTCTTATCAAGTTTTCGTTTTGCCTTGGTCACAAATGCCATTACAACTGCTACGAACGCCGTACGAACGATTTTCAGACAATGGAAATTCGGGAAGACAATGGAAAAACGGAGATTCGTACGAAATTATCGTTCGTATGAACCTTTGTGACCGTAGCATTAGTAATGATGCTCAAACATGCGTTTCCTTATATGACAGTTTGTTATACCACGTTTTCTTATACGCCTTTCAGACTAGAAAAATGAATTGCTTATCGTATAGCTGCATGGTTTTTGTATAACTGTACAATGAATTTTGGTTGTGTGAACTGGGGGTTAGAAGATGGGGGAAAGAATAGGATGCTCGGTAAGGTAAACATGGAATACTACGCTATCTGCATCCCCCTTCTAGTGCTGGTGTTTGTGTCCTGCTAACATTGTCTGCCAAATAACCTTGCAAGAAAGATGAGAAACATGATGTATGTGGAACCAAAGAGATGGAGAGTGAGAGAGAGAGAGATGGAGAGAGAGAGAGAGAGAGAGTTAGAAGGGGGTAGGGCAAACAGGGAGAACACTGTCCACTGATCAAGATGGGTCTTAGAATGGATGAAAATACGATGATAAGAAGGGAGGTGGGAAGTGGGGAAGGATGGATGAACTGGAAGGTGCACTTAGGAATAGAGGGTTATAATGATGAAAGATAGCTAGGGAAGGATAGTCAGACTAAAGGACAGAGAGGAAAACAGCGAGTGTGCGTGTGTGTGTGAGTGTGTGTGTGTGAGAGAGAGAGAGAGAGAGAGAGAGAGAGAGAGAGAGAAATAGAAAGAGGGGTCAGAGAGGAGTGGGGATGGCTGATTCACCAACAGAGATGTACTACAGATATGGGTCTTAGAATGGTTGAAAATGAAGTTATAAAAAAGGCACGGGAAGAAGGGATGAAATGGAAGATACGCCTAAAAGTAAAGAGTTCCAGATGAAGGTTATCGAGGGACGGATAGTGGAAAGATACGCCTAAGAGTAAAGAGTTACAGATGAATGTTATCGAGGGAAGGATATTGAGTCTAATGGAACATCACAGCTTGAAGTGGTGGATTGTCCAAACCAAGGCCTTGCCTCTCATCCTCTTCTTGCATTATAGTCTCACGTTTCTATGATACCAGGATGACCTACGCACCTCGTCAGATTCTTTGATAACTAGAGTTTCGTTCACACACGCATGACCTACTCCATTATTTTTCCAGACTTGTTTGACTAAACCAATTTGGAATGTTTTAGCTATCGTTGCAGTATATGTCATTCAGATTTTTTATTGTGATAAGTCTGCAGCCAACTTTTTCGTGAATTGAGGCAGACAGCCTCCCTTTAAAGTGGCTTTAAGAGCAATACTCCTGGGGGGCGTTTCACAAAGCCTTATTTTAATGACAAATTACAAAAATCAATGACGAATCTGCTGATAACCAATCAGAAGCAAGGATTTCACAAGCATATTGTCACTGATGACAAGTTTTGTAAAATGGGGCCTGGTCAGTGCTTTTTCGGGTTGTCTTGAAGGAAAAGAACAGCAAAATTGTCAAGTAAAATGTTGATACTATAGAATTCATAATGTACAGCAACTTCTCGCTCAAAATCCCTCAAAATAGAAAAAAGGGCAAAGGAAGTTGGGAAGAAACGTGAACAGCTCTCTGAAAGTGATGTAAGGACATCCTGGGGTAGTTCTAGAACAGCTGATGCGTAGCACTGTTGGGGTCGAATCGGTATGGCATTCTTCACTCCATGCTTGCCATGTTGTGCTGGTATCCATCATATTCAATTTAGAGCAGTCCTTATTGAAAGCTTTAAAGGCCAATGGTTAAGCTAGACAGATGGATAGATCTGGGGAGAAAATGGTGTTTACACTTTGATTTGTATAGAAAATTATAGGTAAGTACAATAGTGTTTTGATAACTGAATATGTCAGAAAAACAAACAAATAGAAATGTATTTTAAAAATGAAGGGAGGTAGGAAAAGATGGGGAGAGGAGGAAGGAAGGGAGGAATCAATGGAGGGAGGGAGAGAGAGAGAGAGAAAGAGAGAGAGAGAGAGAAAAAGGGATAAATAAAGAAATGTAGACCGAACATGTTATCTTTTCTCCATTTCACTATACCGGTAGGCCTTTTTTAGAGTCTTTTTTTTTTTGCTGTAACAAAAAATCATTCATATATCAACTTAACTACTTTTAAATCTGCTGGCCCCGTTTTCAATAATCATTTTCTCTGCATATATGCATCCTGCAGTGAAAATTGAATAATGCAGACATAAAAAAATAAACAAGGAGGTGATGAAAATGGGATGAAAAGATGAAGAAAAAAACAGAGAGGGACAGAGACAGAGACTATATGAAATGTAAAAAAGTGGGAAGAAAGATAAAAATCCCATGCAAATCTTATAAACACATAGATTTTGTTTTGATGTTCAGTCTAGTAGAAGACGGCTAGTAATGTGGTTTCTCTGCTTGGAATTCATTGGAGTAATTGTTTATTCAGTTGATGTCGGTGGAAATTAATCATTCCCGGGACAAATTATTGATGTTGCAAAATATGAAATGACTTTACTCTACCCTCGGTGTGCCGTAATGTTTTCATATCCATCTATCATCGTTGGTTGACAGTTTAATCTCAACAAAAATTATCATGCTTATTTAATATTATTTTAAGGAATTCAGTCTCATTGCAATCATCCATTATTATATTTTCCATTTTATCGTGATAAGACTGATAGCGTGGATGAAGCATGCAATTGAGTGTAGCTTAGAATAGGCTTTGAATAGTTTTTGTTGTATGTGACAACCAATCGTATCGTCAGTACCACTTACGAAATGACATTTCATCTTCGGATCACTTGTTGACAAATTTGAATGAACGAAGAAGAGCAGCAGCAATCACTTTAGCAAATGTCATGAGCAACTCTTCTGTCCTGAAATCAATAATCCAATCTTCTATTCGCTACTCCAAAATTATTATGCAAACCAGCAGTATAATGTGCTGGATCCAATAAAATACCCGGCTGGTATGATGCCTGGTGTTTATGTCTGCCATCTTTGTGCTGTCAGGACGGAGTTGGTGGTGGCAGAGAATTAATCACTCCCCCACCGAAACCACAACTGGTCCGGTATTCGTTTCATTAATCCGTAGCCGCAAGCATTGCCTAGAAATCAAGGAATAACTGACATTGGTTCTGTAGGGCAAGTAGACTGGCTGGGGCCGTACGTGGCAGGGATTTTTTACCCTTCTTCATGCAGCGAAAGGGGATAAGCTATTGATTTTGCAGCTCTATGTTTCCATTTTGTCTGCCGGCTGTAATTAGGTCTAGATTTCATCCAGGATATTTCACACAAAAGACCATGATGCTCGCTTGCCTTGACCAAGTTTATGATGAATACGACAGCGAGAGAGGGAGATGAAAGAAAAAAAGATAATGTATTCTACTTGCTATTGTTCCTGGTATACCTCTTTGATCTTGCCGACCGTTCGTGAGAAGAATGAAATTGGTAGATGCATTGAGGCAGAGACAAATGGAGTGATATTTTGTGTTGCCATGGTAATGGTTGCTTTCACGTTTTACCTCTGGAGAGGACGGTGGTATGAGTTTGAGAGTGTTATGAATTTATTTGAATCGTGGAGTTTTAATGGATGAGGAAAAATGTGTTGATAGAGATGCGATATGAGATATAGGTCAGCAAGGGCAGAAATGTTTGTTGTAAATAGGAAAATAGGAATAAGTTTGTAAGAGGAGATTCTGTAAAAAACTATGAATTGGAGAAGAACAGAGAGAGAAAGAGAGAAAGGGAGAGAGAAAGAGAGAGAGAGAGAGAGAGAGAGGAAGGGGGATAAAGGGAATGAGAGAGAGAGAGAGAGAGAGAGAGAGAGAGAGAGAGATGGAGGGGGTTTACAGGGAAAGAGAGAGAAAGATACAGTACTCTGACATAACTTTCTACCAGAGAAAGGAATCATGAAAAGGGTAAAGTCAGAAAAAGAGTGATACAGTGAAAGAGAAGGGCGTAGTTAATATTGCTTGTACCAGCGAAAGGAATCATTGAAGAAGATAATTAGGGAGGGAGCGGAATATAAAGTAGGTGTTCAAAGCCTGTACTTTCCATTACAGCTCTTTTACTTCTCATGAAGATATGAACCCATTGCATTTTATTCATGTGTCGACAAAAAAATGCCAGCCTTTCTTTTTTAACATTGTGCAATTCCTTGTCGTAGCGTAACATGAACCGGTATGACTTCATGTTGCGTCATCATTACGCTTCAACCGCACTCCTGAAACATACATGACATGTGAGGAGTTTGCGGAGATTCGGTTACTTTCCCCCACCACCCCTCCCCTCCCCGTCATGGCATTTAAGAAGTCTTTCAGAGCCGATATTTCTTTAGTAAAATTGCACCTCTATTCCCTATCATTGGCACACCTTCCCCCCTTTTTGATGCCCCTCGTGGATGCACACTCATCGAGCCTGGAGTTATGGCTGGGATGAAGTCGGTAAACATGGCAGCAAGGCCCATAAGACATTAGTCATTAATGTCACGCTACAAAGCAATGATTAACCAGAGATCGATGAGTAAAGGACTTGATTGAGTAGGGCTGTGGATTCCGATGTAGGAGAATACCGAGGTATTGCAACACGACGATCAATAAATCAGACTTAGTTGAAAAGAGAGGAAAATAATGGGAAAAACCCTAATTGTTTTGTCATCACTGAGTGAATATGAAGAGAAGAGAGCATGGGAGAAACATTTTATTTTTATTGAAAATTATTGATCATGTTTTTTTTAGATTTGAGGATAAGATGTATTGCTGTATAAGCCATTATTTTGATGGGGGTTTTATTTAAGAGAATTTGACATCTTATTGTAGGGAGGCAAATTTAACAGCACATGAAATATATCCTGGCAATGCCTGTGTGTACATGTATTGTAATCAGCCTGTGTTACTAATCACCGAAGCTACAAATCCTGAAAAGATATGTTGCCTTGTCTTCCGCAAAAATATCAGTTCATGAATAATATAGGTTTTGAAAATATTCTCGATGGGTGTGTAATTAAGAGCATCGATTGTATTCAAAATAAATTATTGTCATTATGGCTGTCAGAATGCTGTTAAGAAGTCAATCTTGCCAATAAGTAGGTCAATGGTATGCCTATGTTGATAAATATAGAGAGGGCATTACTCTTCTAATTGAAATAATAGATCTGTAATGATTTTTGTGTGTGTTTTGGAATGTGAATTGATTGGTAAATATGAAATTCAATATTCCCTTGTGCACTAACTGGAATTAGCATTTAGACAGAATAAATATACCAGAGATGTGTGCTAAAAGAGCACATAACATTTCCATTGTATATTAATAATGGGCTTGTAAATTTCATAATTCATGTAATTTATATGCAAATGTAAAAGCATGAATATAGGACTAGACAGTCTAGAGTAGATGAAAGAAGATATAGGTGTACATATGAAATATGTATTTAGAAAACAACAACCTTATATGGTCATGCAAGTTGTAATATTACATTCTTGATTTAAATTAAACATTATACATGTCTATCAAGAGTTTTCTGTGATGCGAAAATATTAAGAGATTATGTATGATTTTTTAGTAGGTGGATCAACGATTTGCGAAGTTTATTATTAGGGATAAAGATGTGTGAGGTATAAAGATGCTTTTTAGGTATTAAATGGGTGGATAAATGATATTGGTGGCTTGATGTATGAATGAAAATAGAGATGGATGGATGGCTAAAGAGAGAGAGATACAATCAGAAAGATGGATATATTGAGAGAGGCACATAAGAGACAGAGGGAGAGGCATTAAAATAAACTGATATTGTCATAATAAAACCTCTATTTCTCTCTGTCTTTCTCTGTCTCTCACTCTCTCTTCCATTCTTCCCTTCTCTCCTACTCCCTCTTTCTCCTTCTGACTTCCCCATCTCTCTCTCTCTCTCTCTCTCTTTTCCCCCCTCTCTCTCTCTCTCTCTCTCTCTCTCTCTCTCTCTTTTCCCCTCTCTCTCTCTCTCTCTGTCTTTCTCTCTCTCTCTCATTCTCTCTCTCTTACCCTCTTGTCCCCTTTCTCTCCTACTCCCTCTTTCTCTTTCTGACTTCCCCATCTCTCTTTCTCTCTCTGTCTGGGTCCTCCTCAACCATCCTTGGTTCTTGACTTTGCGATGATGATGCAGCCAGCCTGTTTAGGATGCAGTCCGGCAGCATGCATACCCTTCCGACCCTCACAGCCAAGCAATACCCAGATTAAGCCAGATTCACTTCGGCCCACTTAGTCTCTAATCCTTCATCTATTCTAGCATTTATCATAACTGATATCCTTAGGAATACATATGGACACTCGCCACTGGAGATAAATAAAATATTAAGATACGCAAGAACTCAAGAGGCGCATGCAGGCACAGAAAAGCCTTCTTACCAATTTCTTCCAATGAAAAGGCGAACATGTTATCCAAATGCAATATGTGATTAGCTTAGTCTCTGTAGCTTAACCTTCTTCTTTTATAAGATGTTTTGCACAAAGACACAGTTTTTTAAAAGCTGTATGATATTATCGTTGAATACTTAAGATAAACAAATGAATGGAAATAGAGGTGACATTAGAAACTTGGGGTTAGTTATCAATGCCGATTGCTCTATTCATCATAAAAATCACAGAACATGGTCTGTAATTTAAGACTAACATTAGGTGGAACGAAGGAGGGGTGGAAGAGAACAGAAGAAAGTGCAGGTTAAATTTGTAAGGATTTTCTCATCGCGCTCAGTATATAATGGCTGTAATGTCTGATGTGGAATATATTGCTTTCGGGTGTAAGAAGGAACAAGACTTTTGCTTCGGGCTAGTCTAAACAATGAACCTTACAAATTATTCTCGCTGGCTTTGACAAAGCTGTCAGAAAAAGTGAAGGATGATCGTAATCTATTATACTTGCTTTTCACTAGAAGAAGGATAGAGATTGAGGAGGGAAAGTGCTGGTGAGAAAGTGACTGGTATATTCTTGATGGAATTATTAGTTTTTTTAGATGAATACATGCAGAAGAAGGTGCTAGTCTATACATTCAGACCCGAATCCCATTTAGAGGTCATGAAGCACGAAAAAATCCCTCATCAATTTAATGTTGGAATGCCTGATAGAGATGTTTCAAGGATGATTTGTTGGCAGGTGAAAAGACAGTATCAAATATTCAGCTAATTCATGACTATTCTTGTAATTTATAACTATGAAGCTAATTTATGACAGTTCCACTAATTCATGTTCAGTAACACAAGATACAAAGTTCAGACACATGGTATTAAAAAATGTCCATTTAGGTCCCATTTCTTAGGGCACCTTCATATCATATATCCTGTATAATTAATTGAGGTTCTTTTCATTTATTTTTCATAGAGATTTGTAAATATATGCTCTATATCTTTACTTATTCTGTAAGGAGATATCGTTATCAAGTACAGTGATATGATAGGTTGTGTATTGTGCAGTGAATGGATGAAATAGTATAGCCAAGTGATGATATCTGATTGCAGGCTTGGGACTGCTGCTTATAAGACTAGGGAGAAGCCCTCAGAAAAATATAAGTCTGCCAATATTGCGGAGCCTGCCCGGGGGCACAAATATACCGTATGACAAAGCCCGTCTCACGAGAGAACCCCTTTTTCAAGTTAATATTTACCCACGGACCGCTGTGAATACACCCTCGCTGGTAAAATCCCGGCCCAGAACCGACCAATACGTCATGGCTGCCTTATTGAAACGGAGTCTCGAAGCCACAAGCCCCAATTTCTAATTCATCACGTGTCGCACGGTCTTGATTAAAACACAGTATCGTGGAGATTGTCATCATTAGACTTGCATTTGGTGGACTGACAAGGGTTTCGTGGGGACGTGCCCTTCATTTTAGCACCAAAAAGATTTGATTGCTTACTCCAAATCAAAGTCCAATTTCCTTAGCTGGAGTCAAGGTGGTACAAGTGTGGCCAGAAATAGCATGCTGGTGTAGTGTTTCGACTTGTGTTGAAATAATCTTGTTTTGGGGAAAAAAATGAATAAAAACAAGCAGGCTAAAAAAAAAAACAGTGGAATGTGATATGTTCATGCATGTATAGCATCTGTTAAGAGTCGGAAAGATATTAACTCTTATCCCATAACACAGATTTGATATACTTTAGGCTCTCAGCAGGCATTGTTAAAGGGGAAGTCCACCCTAATATTTAGTTGGTTTTAATAGAAGCAGAAAAATGAGAGAAAAACATCAGTGAAAGTTTGAGCAATATCTTTAAGAATTGCTAGTACATTATTTCATAACAATAGCATAGTAGCTGAATACAAGACTAATGCAATGTTTGCAATGAACTGTTTTGAGTATTCCCTTATAAGTTTTTGCTCTTGCAGTACCGGATGTGTAAATGTACGGACTGTTTCATAGTGATTGGATGGCATTGGGGTGTGAAGGGGGGGGGGGGGGGTGGGAGAGTTTGAACAAGCTAGTTCTATGTACCACACAATTTAGCTTGCTCGTAATATTCTCTTTATTTGCCATTACATGTGTGTTTGTGTGAAAGTTAGGTGATTAAATTTATATTGCAAATGATATGAATGCATTTCTAAAATTTGATGTGCATTTATGACTCATATTCTAACGCTGTTTTCTAAGCGTATTAATCTTCGTAGATTAATAGCCTCTGAATATATCGTGAAGCTCCCAAGGATGTTCAATATCGCCAAATTAACTGTCAAGGCCGTGTGACCATCATCCCATCAAACGTAATTAAACAGACATGTGCATGAATTATCTCAGAGTGCGTAGCTACGGATGGATCATTGCAGTGGACCATGTACCTATATATGTACAGTCCATGATTGGATGCACATTTGTAAGGCAACCCTGTTGAAATTGTTGCATTAATATTATCCAAGGAAGGGAGGTATTTTGGATGCATCGAAGCTTAAAGTCTCCATGACGTCTCCTTGACGCACACGAACGTCCTCGTAGGCAGGTGTGTTCGAATTAGTTACGATATAATAATGGATGTTGTATATGACGATCCTATATGGAGCATTCGATGTGGCATTTAAGTGCTTAGCGATGATAATTTATTTTCACCCATATAAGAACGAAGGGCAAGACATTATCGCTACCCATAATGATAATACTATGCATGCATAGACAATCTACATGTACTTGCAATGTTCTGGCTGTGAGAAGGGTGCATAAGGATCAGATATATTGATGGATGAGAACATTTGTGCCTCTCATTTTTTCTCCTTTTCTTCTCGATGTGTAAAATTGAGATGTACATTCAGGGTGCATTACTTATTTTTTTTAGGTAAAACCTATATGAAAATACTTATATATATTAATTTTTATTACAAAAAAATTTGTAGGAAAATCTGCTGTTTTTATGGTTAGTTGTAGAATAATGGTATTATTTGTTAATGATGGTTTAATAACGATGATATAATTCTAATTAAACAAATGATGGTATTTGTATGATTAGGTACAGAAGAATGATATGAAAGCTCACAATATTAGAATTGATAAATTAAAGATTTAACATGAAAGGAGACATTAAAAGGAAATTATAGTGTAAATTTCACGCGTAGAATAGTGACATTCAGGAGAGCAATGCAAACATGGATGTTAAGGGTTTTTATTATTGGACACTCTACCATAAAGCAAGGATCATTATAACCATGTATCTATTCTTTGTCTGATTAACTGTACTGCTTTGGATTGAAGCGTGGGTACTTTTAAAGGTCAAGAGTTGGATAAATGCCAAATGCTCTCATCAATATTTGATCATGAAGTGGAAGAGAGCGTGGATGATGATAGAGTAGCAAACGATAATCTCTTCCTTCATTACCACCTGCCTCTGAATATAATACAACTGTTTGGAGCCAGAGGAGCTTTTATTCTGTCTTAAAGGTAGCGTATCCCTTTTGCAGCCAACTTAAAGAGAAGGTTGAGTTCTGGGAAGAGGTGACAAATAATTTGTGAGCGTTATCATTCTTATTATGCAAGTGTGGAAGAACATCAGACAAGACATGTTCCCTGAAAAGCATGGCTCTTCAAATGCCTTCGTATTCAACTCCAGGGTAGGATTTTTACGCCACATGTTCGTGTAGTCCCATATACATCTTTCTGTGTACAGTGTTTGTAACTTTACCAAGACTTGGCCAAATTTCTTATCATTTTGATGATTCCAGAACTTGCAATACACACAAATTCTTATATGCTAGATGATCAACCTTTTCTGGTCGATTCCACACCGTTTCTTTCACAATGCAATCGCATGACCAGAACTCAACTTCATCTTTAAAATTGTGTAGAACTTCGCAGGAATCATGAATATATCACATTATGTCCTATCTATGAAATTTAAATGTTAGCAGTGCCATACTATTCGAATTATGCAAGTAAAACCTGTTTACTTTCTAGACTTCACTGTCAGACACCATTTGGTACAAGGGTCTGAAAATCCTGCAAAATGCCTATTTTGCATCGGTAAGATTAAACTGTATTAATTCATTCATTCAAACTATCTATGAAGCAGTTTATTGAGATTTAGATTCAACCACAGAGGACTTCTTTAATTGAAAAATAAATGTTATGGACTCTACATCTCTTTTGTTCATGGCCTCAAAAGTACATGAGGAATTAACTCTCTCCAATAACCACAGGGTTTGAATTTTCCCATGTATACACCGATTCGGTTTGGGGGTTTTATGTACCTGCCCGCCGGTGGCGGCGCTATAACTGGGGGGCTTCTCCGATCCAGCTGACAGTACAGAGAGCATGAAATAGCTGCTATAAGCTATAGATCTACACTGATGTAGATTTGAATAAGTTTGTTACAGGGCAGAAGTATTCGTTAGTTCTACTCTTCCCAACAGCTGCAGTCAGACGCCCCCCAGTTATGGCGTCACCTTATGAGGGCGCACTTCCACCAGAAGTCGCCCGAATCGGTGTATAGACTATAACTGTGTGCTCTTTTTTATTAAGTCCCATATCATAAGCCTTCCATTATGCCGAGGCAAAATAATTATGAAAGCCATGATTTGTTTTCTGTCATCATTGAAAGGAGTGAAACCGAAGGATGGAATTAACGTCCAGTCATCCTTGAAATGAGATTGCTATTGTATGGACGTAGGAGTCAACTGCATTATGGATACAATAGTCGACTTAGCACATTGGTAGAAATTAACTGCCCGGGATACAAATCCTTATTGTGGATTGAATACATACACATTTGTGGTAAAAGGGGGGAAATATGATCTAGTTCTACAAAGAAGATAATAATAGAGTATTTTTGCATTATTTTTAGACAATCTAAGCTACAAAAAGAAGGAAAGAAAAGGAAATTCTTATTAGCAAAATTTCTGATTCAGATGATAGTCTGATAAATATCTAATGTTTGATTTCTGTTCCAGTTTCATTAAATTCAATTTGCCTTGAAAAATATGCAATGCTATTTTGTTGTTGCTGCCAATATAAAAAAAATGTTAGCCATTATTGGATAGATGATTCATCAAATATATTGTTATCACTACTCAGAAAAATGATATAAATTGATATTACGTTTGTGCTCTGTCCATGATTAGAGTAATCTCTCTCTCTCTCTCTCTCTGTCTCTGTACGTCTCTGTATCTCTCTCTCTCTCTGTCTCTTTGTAACCTGTCACTCTCTCTGTCTCTCTACATTTCTGTATCTCCCTGTCTTTCTCTGTCTTTGTATCTCTCTGTCTGTCTGTCTCTCTATCTCTCTCTCTCTCTCTCTCTCTCTCTCTCTCTCTTTCTCTCTCTCTCTCTCTCTCTCTCTCTCTGGGTCTATACTCCTATATGACCCTGTGTAATATTTGTTCAGCCCCAATGATGCAATTTTGCAGAGGATGCCATTTGGATTCATTGTTCATAATTTCTCTGCGTGTCCAATTTAGTCTTGTCCCAGCTAGTCTCCCTGTCAATAACCTAGCTCCAGCTGCTCCTCACTGCCAGCTCCCCCACCACCAGGTCCAATTTCATTATTCTGGGGCACGTTTCTTGTTTGGCACCAATCATGCTTATTACATATTCCATTTTGGTATATGTTCATCCCATGGTGTTCGTATACCCCAGCTGAACCTGTACCCCTACCTCCTGATTAGTCTTAATTTACCAGACCCAGCTGTGGCTCAGGTTCAACGAATTAGTGGTCGCAACAACTGAAACCACAGAGAATTTGACTGAACAGCTCTGGAATCAACTCATATTAGGTAGAATTCTGAATCAGTTCGTATTACTTTTGTCTCATAATATTTTATAATCTAAATCGGATGGATAGTGATGACAGTATCACTTTGGGGTCTGTGTAGCACATACTAGTTGGTTTGTTATAAGGTGCATGTAGCATTGTATGGTGAAAGTGACAATGTAATTATGAAGTTGAGTGTTCGGCGAACATGCCAGAAGGGGCAGATTCATGTGTGAAAATGAGCCGACAAGTTGTAGATGTTTTTTTTACCATCAACAGTGAGACCATGCAGTTTGCAGTCTATTTTGATACAATATAAGCCTGTTGTCTGATGCTGAAAGAAGCTCCAAGTATAGTTTGAAGAATATAAGAAAAAATTATGTTTTCTTCATTTTTATTCTATGACTGTTTGGACAGTAGCTTATGATATTACTGATTACATTCTACCTGTCACCTACAGCAATATTTATGATGTCATTGAATAAATACTTTTGCAAAAATGATATTCATATTTTACTATGCTTTGCAATAGATATAGATGTATGTTAAGTTAATACAACAATTTGCATGACATAGGATTTTTTTTTTTAGGGCAGTGTCAACAAAATATGACTTTATTCAGTATAAGTTTCAAGGGCAGGGCAATATATATCTTCGTTTTCTTAAAACCAAAGACTATCATGCATGCAAAATGCAACTGTTCTTTTCTTTACATCATACCTTACCCCCACCCCCTCCCCATCTTATACCCCTCCCTCCCCTGGGCCTGCACCTCATACCCCACCCCTTCCAACAATTACCACGCTTGAAATACAGGTCATGCCCCCCCAGGGAGTAGAGCCTGGCCCTGGCTTGTTGCTATTTCAGGCAACAGCATGGGAAGTGATTGCACTCTTGTTTAATGGACCCAGAAGGGTGGTGAATAAACTTTGCATCAGTGTAGATATGATTAGGGTCGACCCGGCCCGCAGGATACCGACAATCTCTCGACAATCTCTCGACAATCTCTCGCACATTTATAAGCAGTCTGTCTGGTTGTGTTTATATGCAGATGTAGCTTGGTTGTATGTATGAACCCAGCCATCTCTCGCATTTATAAGCAGTCTGTCTGGGTATGTTTACATGCAGATATACACGTACCTTGTGGTATATGAATCAAGTCCCATATGTTACCGACCATGTTTAAGATTTAAGTATATCTGATGATTATTGATAGATATACTGTACAGCTTGCTTGAAGTAAAGTCAAGTGCAATATTAGCATTGTAATGTCAATTCATGTCCATGATTCCATAATATTCTGAAAATTATTGGGCATCAAAAGACCAAATACCTTGGGCTTGCCTTGTATGAACCCAGTCATCTCTCACACACATTTATAACCAGTCTGTCTGGATGTGTTTATATGTAGATGTAGTTTGGTTTTATGTATGGACCTAGCCATCTCTCTAGCACATTGATAAGCATTTCGTCTGGATGTATTTATATACAGATATTAAGTGGGTTGTATATACGGACCTAGCCATCTCGCACATTTCTAAGCAGTCTGTCGGGATGTGTTTATATGCAGATATTATGTGGGTTGTATGTATGGACCTAGCTAGTTCTCTGGCACATTTATAAACAGACTGTCTGTATATGTTTACATGTAGATAAAAAAAAAGATGAGGTCGCTTTGTGGACTCTGTCATTTCTCTCATATTATCTGAAGCCAGTTGTTTGGTCTCCCTTCTTCCCTCCCTCTAACATTTCTAGTGATCTTACCGGGACTTTTTAATAGAGATAGAATGTCGAAATAAATTATGGATGACGTTTAGCCTTTCCATACCTCTCACATTTGATGCATATTTTACATCATTAAAGTTTCCAAGTGCTGGCCTACCAATGATTACAAACTCTCCACATGATTTGAGAGAGTGCAGTCAATATCCTTCAGAGCACTCATGTATCCAATACACGATGATACAACATTTCAATTGTCAGGGATGCAGAGTTGCAATCCGAACACACACCTGCCTGCCAAAATGGCTACTCCTCTGTGCCCGTCACTAACGATGCTGTGACATGAACTGCTTTAAACGAGGCTTTTCTTCATTAAAACACTCCCAGAGAGCCCATGAGGAGCGACATGAATGACAGGTATCTCCCACCCTCGCCCCTCTCGCTACCCTTCAGGAACACGCCTAAACGTCATTAATCCCGTTAACTTATCCCCGATCGCGACACCTTAGCTGGCGTGACAGGGCCTTGTTTATACTTAACCGCGGCCCGCTAATGAAGCTTCGGCCGAGGAGAGCGGCATCGGATGACGATTAAGTATTCTCGATCCCCTCCTGAGAATAGGAATATAGAAGTTCAGCTGAGCTAGGATACGGATGCAGCGCTATATCCATTACAGGTGCGATCCCGCTACTTATTGGCATTTTTTATTAAAGCCATGGTAATGGTCTGGACGGAAGATCCTGCCTGCATCAGATAAAGTTTAGCACCGACTTTAGGTGTGGTAGTTCTTCATTTAAGTACCCGTCCAAGGTAGGGCTAGATTGATGCACTATAACATCTCTTGCAATGCGTGCATTTTTGTATTCTGAGGGCCTGTATGCATGTGCCCCTGTTTAAATCTTGGGGGTATGTAGATAAAAATGTAGGGGCAAGTGTGCACCAGACTACTGCATCCATATGTTGAAAAGGATGATATTTTACCTGTCATGTTCATATTGTTTAGGCAGATTTGTGATTTGTTTGTGTCTCCCACTTACATAGGCCAGTGCAGTATACCTTTATGTTTAGAGACTTCAGATATAAAGAAAACTACTACTATTAACATGACTATTACTACTACTACTACATCTACTACTTCATCTACTACTACTACTACTACCACTACCACTACCACTACCACTACCACTATCACTACCACTGCTACTGCTAATACTACTGTTATTGCTGCTGCTATTGCTGTGAGAATTATTCTTGCATATGAAATTGGATTATACTGTACATCCACATGTTTATCATGTCACATTTAAGGAATATGTGACATCATACTTGTACATCTAACCATCATATCAGTAGGTTCTATTACACTTCACAACTAAATTCCACCACCCATAACGCATTATCTATTAGACCTGACCAACAGCATGCATTCTGCTCTAAATTTCCAAGTTTCTGCATCACAGGACTAAAAGCATTCAGCTTTAAGTACCCAGGGTGGAACTAAAGCTAACAAATCCTTGATGAAAATTTCTCTCAGGATTGTGATTCTTCCATACCCCACACCAACCAGGCATGAGCTCTATAAACAAACTCCTACAGCGAGATATTTTCCCCTTCCCTAAATTTTGCCTTCCCCAAACCTGTCTGCTGCATCTCTCCTCAACCAGTCAATCAGGGAAGGCGTTACCTGTGCAGAAAGCAAGCATAAACAGAGCCTAACCAATCGGAGCGGGCGTTACAGAACAGGGGATGACTCATCCATGCTTCTCAGTTTAGCCAATCAAATATCCCCACTTTATCTCTCTGTCTCCGTCTCTCTTTCTTTATCATCGCCGCATCTCGCTATCGATAGAAGCTGGGATAAATTGACGTCAGAGGACGTGGCTCATCTCCAAGGTCTTTCTCTAATTTTCGTTCCTCCATTCTCATCTTCTCGGTCTCTGTCTCATTTCCCTTTCCATCTATTTCTTTTTCTTTCTACTTTTGTCTCATTCTGTCTTTTTTTCTCTTTCTTTCTCCCCCCCCCCCTGTTAACTTGCATTCTCTCTCTCATTTGCTTTTGCTTTCTAGCTCTTGCTATCTCTCTCTCTCTTTCTCTCAATTACTCTCTTTTCCTTTTACTTTGTTTTTTTTCTCTTACTTTCTCTCTCTAATTACACACACTCTTTCTTTATCTTTCTCTATCTCTCTGTGTCCCCCCCCCTCTCTCTCTCTCTCTCTCTCTCTCTCTCTATATATAGATATATGAATATTGTGTTCTCTTACTTGTGCACTAGCTGTTGCTATCTCAAATCTTCCAATGTCTCCTTCATCTCCACTTTCTCTTTTTGTCTCTTCTAGTCTTTCTCTGCCCCTCTCTATATCACCAACTCTCCCTCCCTCCCTCCCATACCCAATAAGCAATATTTAGACCATGGAGCAGAAAAATAGATGCCTCATGCCGGCGCACACACACACACACACACATACATATCATGCACATTTTTTCATAAAGAGTACAAGACGAGTTTTCCTTGGAAATACCCCCGTCAGACTATTTTTATTAGCCAAGATTGAATTAGAAGTGCCCAGTTCTCCCCCACCCATCCCAGTATACATCTTGTTTTATTACTATTTCCAGAGAGATGGGGAAAATGTCAATGAATATTACCTTGTAGAGGGGCTTATTGAGTAAATGAATGTGAGTGCATTTATGTTTTCATGCCTATGAGGGTTTTGATGTCAGGGCGAGGGCATGTTTTTTTGTCATCTGGTCCAGATGAGTTGGGTATAATATGCTTGTAGGATTACTGAATGACTTCTTTTCATGATCTTTTTCCTTTCAATACACATGCATCCATTCTAGTACATACATTTACTGACGCCTGCTAAGTACATTATATTAGGTCGTGATGCAGCCATTTGCTTTCTGTTGAAAGCATAATTTATTTTTACTGAGCCAAATCAAGATTTGGGGGTTTATAAGATCTCATGAATATTTCAGTTATTAAATCATCCTGTTTTGGATATTAACTTTTCCCCCTCTGTTTTGCTGAATTTTTAATTTAAAAAAAAATCTAATGAAGATGTGGAAGAAGTTAGACTTCATCATCAAGTATCAAGATTGGAAATTTATAAAAGAGTGCAAACAAAAACGGCATGATCAAGGTAGACAGAGAGAAAGAGAAAGAGAGAAACGGGGAGGGAGTGAGATAGGAAGGCGAGTGGTTAGATCAAAGAAATGAAGATAAAAGCAAAATAGTAACATTATAAGAAATAGAGAACAGTAATGAAGTCTGTTCCAATGACACTTCCGGGGAAGACGTGTTTGTATTCTCAGTGTTTCTTTCTTTCTTTACAAAAACATTATATACCGTTATTCCATATTTACTTCTGTCTCATCCATCTACATGTATCTCCTGTAAACCTCAAGTATATACATGTAGGCCTACTATGGAACACTTGCTCCTTAACCAGCTGGAAATATTAGTCAACCTATCCAACAAGACGATCTCATTCAGTGTTTTATCGTGACCTTTATCAGGTCGTATCGTCTTTGCTCGCTCGTTAGAAAGCTAACTAGGGAATCAGAGCCAGCAAGAAGAATATGATGTCATCGCCTTCTCCATACAAGACGTATTACTTGAGACGCCTCAGTCTGGTGCAGGCATAGACATTGAGAGGCCCTCGTTCGGCAGCACCCCTCGGCTCTTCAAATTGGCAATCCCAGAAAGGGGAGGCCGATGGATGGAGACATCTCTAAGCTTAGTGAAGCAAGCGGGATGGTCACTTTACCACGAACAACTTGTTGATGCCCCAGTTATGATGGTGAGACATCTGACGACACTCTTGATTTAGAAGATTTAATGAGACATTGCTTTGTGCTTCTTGGAGATCAAGTATGCCTGGAACTGTAGCCCCTACCCTATTTTTTGTTGGGGGTATTTTTGGTTTGTCTGTTTTTGAATGTATACTCCGTCAATCCTTTGCCTGATCAATGGTCAATTCCCTGATGGTCGATTCCCCTTGAGCCACTTGCAAATCTCCTGATCAAGGTTGTGAGATCACATACGGAATATATAATCAAATGTTAAAGGTTTTCTGCTATGCCTTGACTTTGAGGATCACGCCACTTGTATTCCTTAAACGCCCCGCCCCCATCGTAAAGAAATCATTTAAGTCATTGCTTTTTGAATGGCCCCTTGATACCGCTGATCAGGACGTTGCGTCTGATTGCTCCAATCGCTCATTGAAAACGCCAGACTGTTGGCACCATGTCTGGCCACCATGATGAATGGAATTAAAGATGGAGACGTACCCCACTCACAGAGCATTCAAGAGGAAAACATCATTCTTTCTATCTCCACGAAATATCTCTCCGGGAAATCACCCAAGGAAGAGACAAAACGACAGAGTTAGTGAAATTTCGCCCAAAAGCGGGAAATGCATTGGAATTTCCAGCGCATGCACCCGTGGCCTTCTCCCCGTCCTATTCGACATCCGTTTCAAATAATTTTTCGCTCACCCGCGCTGAAACCGCAGACACAGCAAGGCCATGAGGATTTCACGGCGCTGATTCGATGTGAGGTCACTTGGCTCCCTCCCTCATCGATATTGACGATCAAAAAAGAAGATTTTGTAGGCCAAGTTTTAAATCCGCTGGAAGTGATTAGTCCACAGATGCATACGAACCCCCTGCTGAGCTGGCTCCCTTCTGGTATTGATCTATATTTCATGGTTATCATCACCAACTCCTCTCTTCAAAATCAACATTAAAACATGTAGTCATGTTATATATAGACACAGGAGGGGGGAGGGGTTGTGGGATGGAGGTATCGACCAAGTTCATGCATCTAATTATAAGAGTAGATAGTGTCTTTTCATGTCACTGTAGATGGTTATAGTACAGTCATCGGTAAGCTTTATTCTCAAGTCTATTTCAAATGTACTCAGGAGTGTGTGAGTTTTAGTTGATAGGAGAAATCATTGGGACAGTGCTATAGCACCATCATACTTTTTTTTATCTAGTCAGGTAAATTCTTTTGAGGAAAAAGGAATACAGAGGGTATAGACACAAACTTGCTTTCAATGAAATGTCAGTGCATGTTTTCCCAGGTAAGTTTGAATAATTTCTTGTCGTACTTGAAGCTGGAACAACTTTCTCCAGGTGTAGTACTGTGCTTTATTTGTCATTGTTTAACTTGAGCCCTCAAATTGCTACAGGGAATATATTTGACAAAGACAGACAAAGAAAAGATTAGAGGTAATCGCAATAACAGTAGGTACAAGTTATTTTCAACGCCAGAGCTGGATCATAATTTGCAAGCAGTTGTGATTACTAGAGATTTCATTTTTTAATTGCTTCTCAAATATTGATACGGGGGCCATGTTGTATTTGCAGCTATTAATGGATATTACTCCTCGAAAGTACCAGGTACTATTGCTACTCACTCCCTTGAGACCACTTAACCAAGTTCCATTTCACAATTTTGTCAAAAAAATTTGGAACGCCAATAACGCAATTGGCAACTTCATTGAATATGGATGATTTTTAGAGTGATAGATTCAGTAGAGCGAAAGGCAGGGCTTTCAGCACAGAAAGTGTGTTGGCTTTAACCGTTGAGCTGTACAGACGTGAGCTTAATACGCAAACTAAAGAAAAATCCTGATCTGCTTTTAATGATTAATCTTCTTTTCAGTGCCCAAACATGATGAAGGATAAAGCTATCAATCAGTTTGCGGAGGGGGAGGAGGGGTGGGGGGTGGGGGGGGGGGGTATATGTCCAGGTCCTTTCATTTTGAAAGGGCATAGCATTAACAATTTTTTTTCTGTTGTGTGTATCAATTGTTTCTCTGTTATTGTACATGAAGATTTCAATTGAAATGAAGGGAACACATTTGCAAGCCTCTATTAAGGGTTCAGACAAGATTTTTATAGAATTATTTAACTGGTAGCTACTTTGATACAGAAGCTAAACAATATTCAGATTCTCCTAATGTAATGGAATCATACTATTTGGGAGCTTGGTAAATGCCATAAGCTACTAGGTGACCATATGGTAAGAATACCGCTCTAAATAGAGCATAGAGCATAGAGCATTTGTATGTACTGGTATACGATCACATGGGATGACTGAATTCAAACTATTGACAGATAATGTGCTCTTTGAAAATCAAGAAATGTGATCACTATTACTGTCCAGAAAGGGCTTTCTTACGGTTGCCAAAGATTAAATAAGTATTCCTTTAAACAATTTCAACACTCCATCAAAGCATTTTATGTGATAATAAATTCCAAAGTTGATTTACTGATTTATATCTGGCAAAGCTCCACAGTAATGTGATTGCGATCCTTAGGAGGGTCTTATATTATTATGAGTAATGGGAGAGTTCCCTCGTTGCCTTTCAGAGATTGGTCTCTCGACGCTCGCGGGTGAAATTTACGGCAGCAGCTACCTGCCGGACTGTTTGACAAGGGAGCATAAATTACGGCCTCAAGTGCGTGAATTACGCACCTGAGCCCTTCAAACACCGCTACCGACTTTCTAGCGCGCTCTCCCCCCGCTGTGGGTGGTGTGTGTACGACCGAGAGGGTTAAGCAACGCCACTTTGGCTGCATTAATGTTTGACAAGTGTGTATAAATTACCCGGGCTCGTATTCACAAGTACATCACGCATTCACAGGGATAGGTGTGCCCCCGAGACCATACATCGCCGGAGACATCGTAGGGATGCAGGGCACATGTACTAGAGAGGGAGATTCAGGAAGAGAGGGGTTAATATAGGCTAATCATGTGCTAAAATGCAAATCTTCGATGGGATGCTCCTGGGCATACAGACGGTATATTCTTCAGCGCATCGCTAAATACCTCCTGTTTTTTTTACCTTGAAATTGTAGGTGGGTATAGATTCATTTGCCGGTGCTCAAGGGGCATATGTTCTCTATGATGCAGATGTAGGAGATTATGTGTTTAAGATGGATGCTCAAGTCTGGTGAACATCCTATAAAATTCTAGAGGAATAATCACAATGAAGATGATGGGATAAGGGTTGATTTACAATTGCAATACCTATAGCTTGAGGGAACTACAATATAATTGCACTTATGTTCGACTTGTCTCTCTCTCTCTCTCTCTCTCCAAGAGTCTATACCGCAGATGTAAAAGTGCAAGAGAGGGACAAAGAGACAGAGAGAGCGAGATGGGGAGAGGGCAAGAGATATGAAGAGGAGAGAGAGAGAGACAGAGAGACAGATAGACAGAGAGCTAGAGAGAGCAAGAGAGTATAAGAAAGAAAGGTAGAGAGAGAGAGAGAGAGAGAGAGAGAGTAAGATAGTTAAAGGAAGAAAGAAAGAGAGAGGGAAAGAAAGATTGAGCAATGGATAGTATCCAAAAGGCAGAAATAGAAGAGAGGAGTTAAAAACCCATGTAGGAAGGCTTGTATACTGGAAAGCTAGACCAAATGTTTTTCTTTAATTGTGAGAAGACAGCGACAGGAAAGCAAGAGGAAAGCGAGAGAAAAAAACCGAGAGAGGAAAGCGAGAGGAAAAACTAGAGAGGTAGAGAGTAGAAAGAAGCAAAAAGAAACACACTGGAATGAGATAAATGGAAAAATAAATCACTTAGATTAGTGGGAGAGACAACTGCGTGTATGAACAAAATAGACGGAAAGAAAAGTTTCTTAATGTCAAAAGCTGATTGTCAAAAAAGATTGAAGAGCATGAAAGATTTGGATCTCGATGAAGGGTGATCATGATGACAAATTACAGCCTTATCTTAGAATCAGTAATGTAGCATTAAAAAAACCACATAGATTGTTAGAGATTGTGTGGTGAAGAGGAGTATGACTACAAGTACTTGCAAGGAACAATTATTTGTATTTTGGATGAATTGAAATTGTTTCAGGATTTATAAATTTAAGCAGTTTACATTATTATCTTATTTATCCCACTAGCTTGACATTATACATATGCAAAGTATTTGAAGAAGAAAAAACTTACACTGCCTTACTTGTAAACACATTGCATACATCAATCCTATGAACTCAAAGCTGTCTTGTTTATCAATGGATCTTCGTAGCCCACTGTATACATAAATAAATACCCGCTCTCAACCGCTGTTTATCTAATCAAGATGGTAACTTATTGACCTCTAGCAAGCCAACGACCTTCGCCTCTTGTCCCTTACCCAGAACAGGCTTTCTCCGGAGAGAAAGCTATACCTCCAATTACCGTACGGCACCTGGGGCCTCGTACAAACTGTTATGGTATCTCGTTAGAGAAGGCCTGTGCTCGATCGAGGACCAGAAGACGTTACAGGGGTAATTATCCAATATGTCCCTGTCTTAATGATTGGCCCATCTCCTGTTTTGGTCATTATATGACGGAGATGGATTCGTGTAGGGATGGATACATATTCCGGTCATTGTGTGTCTTCTGCAGACGCTGTATGAATCGTCCTCATCTGGATTCATGGTCGTAGTGTGCTTGGAGGTATATTTAGAAAGAGGTAGTCAAATAGGATTAGGGAACTAATTTGATGATTCGCTTTCATTACCTCAGATTGAAATAGGACTTTACATTTGCAATTAAAGATGCATGGGGGGGGAGGGAAAAAAATACATAATATTTGTGTATGCAATGTGCTCTCTCACAAGCCTTGTCAGGATTGGCTAATATTTAGAATCTGGATAACTGAAAGTCATTTATTACACAGGAGTATTCTAATGCACAGATGAGCGACTCAGAATTGTGAGAGGACCTATAGATTCTACTTCTTTCTGGCTATTGATACCAGCAAAATAAACAATGATGTATTGTTTCTTTACAAAATTGTATTTATATATAATTACATTCATTTTCATTTACCATTTTCCAAGAGGACACGACATGTATTTTTTTTAAAGGAAAACTTATTTTCAACATAGAACACAATAATGAATTACTTGAAATGTTCCATTCCATATTCAAAGCATTTAAAGATCTATACATCATTGAACTGCCCTCATTTTTATGCCTCCGCCACCGAAGGTGGTGCCGGAGGCATCATGTTTTCGGGTTGTCCGTCCGTACGTCCGTCCCGTTTGACCGTTATCACAATATCTCAAGAACCATTTAAGATTTAAACTTAAGACTCGGGAATAGTATTTATCACCATAGGAAGACGATCTGATTAGATTTTGGAGTACGTAGGTCAAAGGTCACAGGTCACAGAGGTCAACTTATGAAATTCCTTGTATTGAGTTTGTTAGCGCGATATCTCAAGAACCATTTGAGATTTAAACTTCAAACTTAAGGATAGTATGTATCACCATAGGAAGACGATCTGATTAGATTTTGGAGCACGTATGTCAAAGGTCAAGGGTCACAGAGGTCAACTTATGAAATTCCATACATTGAGATTGTTATCATGATATCTCAAGAACCACTGGAGATTTAAACTTCAAACTTAGTGATAGTGTGTATCACCATAGGAAGACAATCTGATTAGATTTTGGAGCACGTAGGTCAAAGGTCAAAGGCCACAGCGCACATTATGAATGCAAAAACAGCTTGTGATCGCGTTATCTCAAGAACCGATTGATGGATTCATGCCAAAATTAGGTCATGTTTGTTACTTGCAGAGCCAATGAACTGAGTAGATTCTTGGTTCATAAGGTCAAAGGTCAAAGGTCATGGGCCCATTATGTATGCAAAAATAGCTTGTGAACGCATTCTCATTAGAACTGACAGATGGATTACTATTTAACTCAGAACATCTTGCAGAGCCAATGAACTGAGTAGATTTTATGGTCATGAGGTCAAAGATCAAAGGGTCATATATGTATATGAGAAATTGCTTGTAATCACAATATTCTGAGAACCTGTCAATGGATTACCATTGAACGTGAATTCAATTTTTTTTTTTCTGTTTTGGTTTGTAAAATTGCTCTATAACGGAGGCATCATTTTCGACTGCGCGCAGTCGAATTCCATCTAGTTCTCTATAAGATAATGAATAGTACTTTTAATGCAATGCAGCTGGCTATTAGTAGAACTACTAGGATAATGCATCTCAACAAGGAAAAGGATGGTTTTGATATAAAGCTGAAGATATCTATGAATCGTTTTTAGTCGGTGTTTAGCTGAAATGACGATCAGTCTCAGATCTACCCTCCGGCTTTTTCTCCGTCTCTCTGTCCCTCAGTATTCACCTATCTCTACATCTCTCTTCATCTGCATACTTCTCGATCTGTCTTTTCTATTTGAGTTTTTATTTTATCCTCGTTTCTCGTGGGGGGCCCTCTATTTATTATTCACCACTCCAAAATGTCACCAGACATCTTAAACATGCGTGCAAGTCAAAGAACACATACAGCGCCAGAGCATTCACCTTGCCATTCAGACAAACTTCCATGTTTTTTTTCTTCTCCATCTGCCGGTCGAGTCACTGCCCTGGCGGTTGCCTGTAGCCCCCAGATGGAAGACCTCACATATTTGTTACTGAAGCGTGTAATGTCAAAGCTACCGGAGCGGTCTCACGTCTGTAGAGAAAAAGGTGTGAAAGAGAGAAAAATAACATGTTTTAACGCTAGATAAGACAGCCCCATCCATGCCTGACAAATGCATGGAGATGCCAGGTTCCAAAGAGATTGTTTATTTCCTGTTTTTCAAAACTTTCAATTCACTTAGCTCACAGAATGGGATTATATTTTATATAGACATGCTTATCTTTTTAATCCCATTATTGTTTTATTCCCCTAATATATTTGCATGACAAAAGCTGTTAAGAAATGTTCCATCAGTCTTGGTAGAAGCAAAGCCATAAGTAATCATGTTAGAAAATTATGAGCAAATGTTGTTTTTTAAAAAATTGCATCTGTAGCCCAAAAGAGAAACCTTTTTTCTTTAATTCTTAAAACGAGAACCATGAAATGATAGTACCAATAATAATAATAATAATTATGAATTGATCTTAAAATGTATTTCCCAAACACGTACATGTAAAAGTGAAAATAAGTTGTATCGGTTGTTTTGAAATAGTTCAATCAAATCAAATTTTAATGATATTTTGGAAGAGGAAGATGGGTACAGATTCATGATTACTTCAATATATATATCTACTCCCTGTTTTTCTTCTTCTATAATGAAAAAAACAACACTACATCCTCTTTTTGTTTAGACTTTAATGAAACTTTAAGCAGCTTTAGCATACTAAATAATTGTCCCTTGCTGCCTGAACATATTTAATGTCATCTTATATTACACAAACTCTAGTGCGTGGGCCATTTCTAAGAAATCTGGAATCATAAACAGTTGGTTCTCCTCAAACCCCTCGAGCGGATGTATCATAAATAATGGTAGAGAATGCAATTGACCACTCATAGAGACCGATGGAGGTGTAGGAGGAGAGAAAGAGAGAGAGAGAGAAAGAGAGAGAGAGAGAGAGAGAGAGAAAGAGAGAGACAAACAGACAGACAATGATACAGAAAGACAGAGAGACAGATAGAGAAGTAAAAAAAGGGAGAGAAACGAAGCCAACTATAAACATGACAACTGTTCAAAATGTTGAGGGTACAAGTTATTGCTATTGGTATATTTGTATTACCTGGAAAAAAAAAGCTTTGAAAACCTTTAGACGAGAGCATTGTAAGCTTTCCGAATAGGCTGCTTCAACACTAGGCCTGCAGAAAGTGCCACCTAGTTAATTTGGAAAATCGTACATTTGCTTTATTTCTTTTTGGTCGTTTCTTAAAGTTCACGAGGTTTTTGAAGTTTCTTGATATTCTGATTCTTTTACAATACACTCACAATGTACTCCTTCCAATGCATCTTCAGCTTTATATTGTATGATGAAGTTTACTGATCTTTCTTATGATAGATTCAATTTTTACATCAGAGAGTATCAAATACCAAATGATATCTTCAAAGTGCCTTCAGCGTTAATTTTTTGTAATCAAGTCAGATGGCATGTTGAGCAAGTTCTTCAATGGTTTCCATTTAACTTTAATTTAATGTGCACATGTAAAGACAGGATAGTCATTGTTGACTACCCAAGTCACACCACAGCAATGACTCCAAACGGACATCTTCTTGGCCACAGGGAGTAATGTAATGTAATATTTTGTTTGGTGTGTTGTCGGTGTGGGATCGGTCTTGTTTGGTGTGCCTGGGGTATATAAAGCCTGAGATAACAAACCAAATGGAAAAAACTTGTTGAATAAAAAATGAAATCTTCCCCAAAAGGTTTTCGCAACCGAATCTTGCTCCCCAAATGGATGAAATGCAGTCTTCTCTCTAAATACCAACCCTTTTCCTTTGGAATTCATTGCATAAATCTTGCGCTCTTTCCACCTACATGTAGATGCACACCTCTATTCATTTGCAATTCCATGAATTTCTCTGCCCTGCACCTTTTACTGCCGTAGGTAATGGTAGAAGCTTGAAGCATATCAACAACTGCTCTCTATCACCTGCAGTTCACGACATGCCAGGGTAAAGACCGGTGCATTATTCATGATGCAGGACGTGGCATAAAGCAGGGGAAGCGATAATGGGGTCATGCATAGATTTGACAGAGAGATGCGACCCTCCGCGGCGGTCCTATCTATCCATCAGAATTATTCCTTCACGTTTGCATCGTCTGCGATGAATGCCTGCCGTTGTTCGGTGTTTTGATAGGAGTCATATGGTCATGTTTGTTTGTTTTTTATTCATGCACAAACCAAAATGATATCTATACAACACTTAGATGCATAAATCTGACAACATTCTATATATCTTGGCATAGATCTTTGTGTAGTTAGCATAAGGAGATCATGAGGTTAGGGAATGAGTGAAATAAATTTAAAGTTACACTGAATATTTAGATGTAATGCAAGATAAGAACATTGAACTAGTCATCTTTATCCATAACTCTTGGACTCATATGTAATATGACTCATGATTTTCAGTGAGTAAAATTTTTTATTTCCAGCCAGATCCTTTTCATTTTTTTATAATTTACTGGTCTATTAATTTGCTTACAGGATCATAGATGATTATTTCAATAGACCATTTTCTCTCGAAATGGAATCTATTACCATAACTCAGGATTACCTGTGAAACATCAGTGGAAGTTGTGGAACTTCATGTATAATAATATAAAAGTTGGTGGAAAAGTTATGGTGAGCATATGGTTTTAGACAGTACTTTTGATTATCAAACATCTCTGACTAAAATCAGGGATTTACAAGCCATTTGTGAAAGTTCAGGTGCTGAAGAAAAACAAAATATAAGTTCTTTGTAGAAAGCAATTGGTGCTGTAATTGAAGAAGTCACAGCCAGAATGTTTATAATCAGTAAGTGTCTAACTTGAGATTATGAAGGGATATAATAGTGTTTCCTTATCATATATTGAAACCATAAATATCTACACCTTTGTAGCTTCCCAACATCTTCCTCCGAGACTTGTAACTCTCCTACGGGATTGCGTACCGGTACCCTTTTTTTTTTCTTACTTCGGAAAAGAATAAAACATGAGTGTCTCTGGAAACACGGTGTCAAGCAATTTAGTTCGGTTCAATAATTGATTTAAAAGGATGCATATTTGATGATGTTGACAGAAATGTAAAGACGTGGGACTGTTGGTGACTCCTTAAAGAGGTGAATGTAGAGGGGTTAACCCTACACAGCTGGGGACATGGGGTCAGCTGCAAGGGATGAACCTACAGGATTATTCTTGACCTCTCGTCCTTCACCTTCTCTCCCCATCTTCTTTTCTGTCTGTTTAGGTCTCTCTGTCTCTGTCTCTCTCTCTATCTCTCTCTATGTTCTTTTTCTTCTTCTCCTCCTTCTTGTTCTTGTTCATGTTCTTCTTGTTCTTGTTCTTCTTCTGCTTCTTGTTGTTTTTGTTCTTCTTCTTGTTGTTCTTGTTCTTCTTCTTGTTGTTCTTGTTGTTCTTGTTCTCGTTCTTGTTCTTCTTCTTGTTCTTCTTGTTCTTTTGGTTCTTTTCTTTTTCTTCTTTTCTTACTGATCTATCATACTTTCTTTTCTTCATCTCTGTCTGGTTTGCCATTGTGATGAATTGGGCAGGGCAAAGATGGAATTACTTTCTACCTCTCCATTTGTTCTTAAAGGGAAAGTCCACCCCCAAAATAAGTTTGTTTCGATAGAGGCAGAATAATAAGAAAATCAGGTGAGTGAAAGTTTGAGCAAATTCTGAATGAAAATAAGAAAGTTATGAATTATTGAAGTTGTGATCAATCAAATACAAATTGGCAACTCTGTGACTTATTATACGAGCTCTCCTTCATTTGCTTTGTGCATAATATTCCATAAAATCATGTTTTTTTCGTTATTGATGACGGAATATATATTTGTTCCTTGCAGGGGGAGTATAGAAACATATTTGCAATTATTATATTTAGGGTGCATGTATGGTTGAAATTTTTCTTGAGGGAAAATGAAAATTTTAGATTTTTTTAGTACTAAGCAAATGGAAGTTGAGCTCGCATTTTACGTCATAGAGTTGCCAATTTGTGTTTGATTGATCACAACTTAAAAAATCCTAACTTCCTTATTTTTAATCGGAATTTGCTCAAACTTTCACTGACTTGTTTCTCTCATTTTCTACTCCTATTAAAACTAACTTAATTTCAGGGTGGACTTCCCCTTTAATAATAATAATAATACATACAATTTATAAGGCGCCAAATCCACTTGACAGTCAAAGGCTCAAGGCGCAGCATGTGCAAGAGATGAAATACGTACATGATACATTTATACAAAGTGCAATAGGAAAGCTTCAGACATGAAAGGTTATGGTAATCAATTATAAGCTAAATTAAACAGATATTTCTTCTTTTGCTGTTCATTTGTGTATATTTTATGTTGCCTCTCTCTCTCTCCATCTCTATCAGAGCTTTTGGTTTACTTTTCACTTTCATGTTTACTTTCATTTCTCCTGATATCACCAGATGCATATGTCATCTATTTCTGTCTTCATCCAAGCCCACTAATAGAAGTACATTAATCACATGATCAAAGCGTAGACTTTCGATGGAACTTTATATAACAATGTCACTTCTTGATTACATTATCCTCCGAGCGACCATTATGTCTGTGCATAATCATGCAACCTATCAGATTTCCTGCCCAGACGAACATATAGACGATGGTAAAGGCAAATTAATGTCGTCCACCTGCCCGACGCTCGGCAGTAAATTCTACATGATACTTCACCATGCCTTGAAGGCTTGCTTTGATGTGAGCACTCACACACAGTGCATACATCATAGCAACATATTCTTGTTATTAAAGCCTTTCATAGCTTGTCACCATACCACATGGTTTCCACGGCAATAATTCAGTGACTAGTCACCTACATATACACATACATACATATTTCCTTTTCCCTATTAGTGTAATTCTTTGTCTTCTCATATCATTTTATCATCACCACAAGCATAAGCATGCATAGCTATCTAATGCTTTGGAAAAAAAAGGGAGAATGATGAATACATCACCCCTCCCTCATGAATACCTATATAAAGAAAGCACTTATGTTTCTCTTCGATTGCTTGTCTTATTGGATTTATTATTTATAGTTTCCTTTATTCAAGATAGAGTTCTGCTCTTGATGATGATTTCATAACTGCAATTTATGGTTTAATAGTTAAATGCTTCATACTTTATGTGCCTCAAGTTTTGATGATTACCGTAATCTGTATTTCTATCGGGTCACTTTCCATAACCTGCACAGTTCTGTCTACTTGTACCCTGTGCCACATCTCATTGGATCCAGAAGAATGTTAAGTCTATGTGAAATAATATGACTTAAAGCCCTTATGGTTCCAAATTCATGATATCTCTGTGCAATTTCTTTGATGTGTCCCTAACATTTTAAGAAGATCATTAACCTATCTAAAGTTAACCTCGTTTACAAAAGGTTATCCTAAATACGTATCATATTAGCATTGTTACAAGCCAGAGAAATTAGATGTAATCTTTGATAAGTCCGTTAAGCCGTTGATACATTTATCTTTCTGATTGCCCTGATGGGAGACCGCTCATAAAAAGGACCGTCTTCTTATCTTCCTGGGCCATCTCTCCTTCTTCGATCCACGGTCGGTCGGCCGACATGAAAGAACTAATGGCCTCGGTAACAAGTAGACGACTTTCCCAATAAGTCAATTAAGCACCATTAAGCCTTTTGGGTCAAAGGCCACTCCCTGCTCTATATTTACACCAGGATGTCGGCATTGGTTATCCTCAATTAGCTTTCATCTTTCATGTTTTGCTGGATAAAAACATTCCTGGGTTATGTTGGTATGCATAACATGTGATCAGCCTTGTTGGTAGGGTTAACCCTTGTTGCCTGGAGGGATAGATCAAGTAGTTTCGGAATGTTGAGTAATGGGATCATGTTTCCTTCAAGAGGAGGAAAGACTTGCCCTTTAAAGGCATCGTTTAACAATACTAAATCTGAGGTGCATGGCCCTACGTCTTATCAGTGTCTGTGATATGGTCTGATATTGAAGCCTAAAAAAAAAATGTACTTCAAATGATCATGAAGTGCCTCAAAAAATTACAAATCTTTGAGTGACCGGTTTGACCATATTCATTTCCCCCAGTAGACTGTAGTGTTATGAAAACCATTAGGAAAAAGCAAAATTTGATTTTGATTTCCAATCATAAATATCTTGATAATCAGACATGTGATCAGCTTGTAAAAGTCATGGGGTTCCTGACTGACCTCAAGGTTTATACTTATTATTGTAGCATGAGCTAAATCCAGGATTTTGTTTCAGAATCTGAGACAAAGTTACTCAATCCCTTTAAGAGGAGGAAGTACATGCCCTTTATAATCTCATGAAGATGTAGACATGTCAGCATTATCATGTAGAAGGGTATATTATTCTGTTCAGTACTTTTCTTTCATATGGCACATGATTCCTTTGTACCCTAACCAGCCAAAATTCCTTTCCATCATACTCTAAGATCCACTGGGAACTACTGACTTTGCTGTGTCTCTTGCTGTAGTTGCAGAAGTACATGTACATGTATATTATCTGCCTAGAGCCAGAAGAGCTTTAACTCCTGTACTCTTCCACAGAGTGAACGTCCTTGTGGCTATCAGTGAGACAATATGGTCTCTCATGATGATGATATCTTGCATATGCTTCAGGATCTTCTTGTTTTATTCTTTAAGAATAGAATCGGAATAGAATTTTATTTGGGAATGTTGTTTAAATCTTTCTGAAACCCTGTCCACAATAATTTGCAATTATGCTGTGTCTTAACGTGGACAAAAAGCTACAATGCCTTGCATTCTCTACATGTATTAATGGATGAAGTTATGGCTTTCCATACGGACATGTTGTTAACCGTAGTCACAGATAGAGCACAGGCTGCATCAAAATGGAGACACATTTGTAAAGATATGTCAGACACGCAGACGAGCAAACTCTACTTTATGAGTTTGCGTTCCTCCAATACTCCATTAGCTCAGCATTATCCTCCACATCCCACAGTTGCTATGTGCTTAGCTTTTGACGGTGGTGTTGCGGGTTAGTTCCTCAATCATTACGTGTTGACTTTTTGCCGCTTACGTTTTGCCAAAAGTCGCCGTGCTACGTGAATAAGGCGACACATCGCCCATTTGTCCGTTTTGCCATATTGCGAGAGCACTTTGTGCGGTGCTCGTGGGATGCTTAATGTGATTAATGATATGCATTTGGGTTGAATGCTGATGACTTTGTCTCTACTAGAGTGGTAATAAGATTAGGCAGTTTAATTGCAAATGTAGAAATAAAGTAGATTCCTGCCAGGAACGAGCATCGTAGGTTTCTGGAACACGAGAAAAAAATGAAATTCTGTCAAATAAATTAGTTTCAAATTTGATTTTAAAAACTGCTTGTGTCAGTATTTTGTTTCTAACAACCTTCACATGATGTCGCTTTACCTATCCAGCTGTCAGAGGGCTTAAGAGAAAAAAGACTTAAATCTCTCAAAATGCCATTCTTGGAATAAAATAAAATCATTTACTACACATGTATGGGTTAAAATTGTGATATTAGAACAGGCTTCTAGCACAATTTCAATTAAAATTAATGTATGTTGACAGAACGTTTTCAATAATGCCTTGGATACTTTGTTCTATACTCTCTGAGTAATAATGTTGTATTTTGTCTATTTAATGTAAGATGGCAATAAAATATGAAGTATATCATCTGTTCAGAGCTAGAAGATTGTTAAGTCTGTTAAGTTATAAGAGCTAACAGCCTTCTGGCTCCAAACAGATGATGTAAAATGTCAAACAAAAACACGGAAGCTACTCTTCTTAATCTGTGCTCAAGCTGAAGGATGAAATCTGCATTGCCGAAGGGTATGATGATTTAGATTGGGAATTGTAAATAGTTATGTCTGCCATGCTGTCTGTGTATGAATGCTAATGGACTTCCTCTTTTTGTCTCTTGTTTCAATTCTATCACACAGCCAAGAAAGAAGCCATGACTTCTCTGGTCAACCCGGCTTACAACAGCACAGTAGGGTCCCCGACGGACCACGTCAATGCAAACACGACAACGGCGGGACTCTCCACAGAAGATCACGACCCATTACAAAATGAGATTAACAAAATGATGAAAGAGAGCCTGATGGACTCAGACTTCAGCCAGACGGACAATAAGAATGAGGGGGTGTCCATCCAAAGTGCCGTTCTTGGGGGGTCATCGGGGAAGAGCCGCTCCTCGTATGCTTCGACGGACTACTCTTCCATGGGAATTGGCAATCCATTAGAAAACCTGCCTGGGGCGTACTCAGACGATGACTATGATGATGACGAGGATGATGTTTATGTGGAGGAGGAGGAGGATGAGGACAGGAGATTGACGGTGGCAGATGATAACATCCTTCGGGAGAGGAACAAGGTCAAAGCGGCAGCCATGTTTGCAGGCATTGATTTCATCGATGATGGGGAGGACGATGACGAGAGCGAGTCGGAGGAGGAGGAGGAAGAAGAGGAGGATGATGAGGATGATGATGACATAGCAGAGGTTGTGATCGTTGAGGAAGTGGATAGCGCAGATGAGAAAGCACCAAAGAGAGTGAAAACAGATGATGGCTGTTCACCAAAGGACCCCGATGCCGATCTTATGTCACCGGATGAAGTGATTGCCACAAAGCTGGGTGGCATTTTAAGTTACTATGCCAACTTGGAAGCATTGACCAAGCAACGTTCAGAACAGATTGAAGATGACACCACATCATTACGGGGCAGTGTCAGCGATTCGTCGGAAGTAGAGGGTGAGAGCCATGAGGGCCTTTATGAAATGCCTCAGCAACCGACACCCTTTGATTCGGGACCTTCTACCATGGATGATGAGAGCACAGATGATTGTGAATCTACATATGATATGCTTTACAAGAGCTTTGGGCTCAGGACACAGGACGAAAAGTTCAAGGTGGATCTTCTGTCTCCGTCGCAGGGTCAACACGACCATGGATATGCCAGCGAGACATCCGCAGACGAGAGGGTATCCCCAATCAAGCGACCTGGAATGCTGCTAAGGGATGGATTCAAGCCCCCGCTCAGTGCTCTTACCGAGGACCTACCCCTTAATATTCTCTCCCCTACCACCGAAGCCGAGTCAGGCATCGAAGTCACTCCGGAACCCAAGTCCTCCAACAAGAACCTGTTGGATAAGGAACTCTCCGAGGCACAGAAAACTGCCCTGACGAAGCCGACGACGCTTCCACCAGGCTGGCGTGAAGTAGCCGACGCCCATGGAACATACTATTGGCATGTACCAACAGGAACTACACAATGGAGCCCACCCTCACCCACTGACAGCCAAGGCTCGGCTAGCCCTCCCAAGAAACCTGCAAGGGTATGTACCTCAATGTTATCCCTGTTTATAGTCCATGTCTGTATTTATCTGTTGTGATCTGACATAAGCTGTACTAATGTCTAGCATCTCTGTGTGAACAAAGTTGGGTTGCTCTCAGTTTTGTAAGTATTTAGATCATCTGAATTTATACTAATTTCAATCATCTGAAGAAAAAAAGAATTCCCCCAATTGTCATGATCCCTTGCTCATATTTTCTCTAGTCCTTCTATGATTGCACTCTCACTCATATACTTTCCATGTACTTACTGACTGTACAGTGTATGTCTGTGGTGTTTGAGCCATTGTACAGCAAGTATAGTCAAATGTAGGAGCCTAGCGTCTGGAGGCACCCCAAATCCCACAGCGTATTTGGATTGGGCTCTCTGTTCCGCTTATCATATTTCCATGCGCACCCAAACGAGGAATCTCCCCAAGATGTCAACACGTGGCAATCGGATACATGTATTCCGAGAGATTGATAGAGGTACGGGAGGAAGATGGTCCGAGAAATGAGAAACGAGAAACGAGACCGCCTTGATGCAGTCCTTGAGTCCGGGGTTTTGATGACGGAAACATGTCATTTTTACGAGTTGTTTTTCAGACTTTTTAAATAGCGGTCTGTCGAATCACAAAAGCATAAATTTCAAAATTGCAAGATAATTTGCAGTAATACTAGAGTAGAGGGACAATAATAAAGCCATGTAGAAAAATTAAATAGATAATCAGTGGAGAAGGATATTCTGTAGAGAAAAGGGAAGAAAAAAACAGATTGATTGGATAGTGGGATATAACTGGCTTCGTTATTGTAGGAGTAATCACAAAGAGATATAACACAAAGAAATAAGAGCAATCGGATAATTAGCAAATCCGTACCTCGTTTGTGAATGTTAGTGGGGGTCGGGACGGGTCTGGACACGAGAGACTAGAAGCAAGGCCGCTCACTAGTGTAAGGTAGAGAGGGAAGGAGAGGAAATGAGATGACAATAAATCAATTTCATTCTCCGTCTTTGCCAAGGACACTTCTCGTTTCACTGCCAAGGTAACCGGTTAGTCTTGGATTTCATACCCCCTCTCTCCTTCCATTTGGCCTTCTCTTTTCCAAGGCTTTCTCCTTGTTTCGTCTTTTTGTCTTCCTGGAATTGACCTTGTCTTGATTTTTCTCATCTTAATAGTTGTCTCCTTCAACATACTATTTTAATTTGTTTGAAAGCCATTAACATCACTAAACCTGTTAGCCTCTCCCTCTCTCCCATCTCTTTCTCTCTGTCTGTCTGTCTCTCAATCTCTCCCTCTCAATCTCTCTCTCTCTCTCTCTGTCTCTCAATCTCTCCCTCTCAATCTCTCTCTCTCTTTCTCTCTCTCTCTCTCTCTTCCTCTCCCTCTCCCTCTCTCAATCTCTCCCTCACTGCTCTTTCTCCCTTGCTCTCTTTACCCTTCTCTCTTTTCATCATCATCATCTTTTTTTCTGTCTGTTCTCATATTTTGGAAACCAATTCTTTTTATTTCTGGCTCAGTCCCCTCTTTTTCTACTCCATCTCTGTATTTTGCCATAACAGAATTAAACTCACCCACATATTTACGTCATTCATCTAAAACCCTAATGAAGTGGGTTGCTTTTATTTCTCTTTGAATTCCATGCATCTTTATTTGTCTCAACAAACTTTACTTTACTCCCTAAATCTCATTTATAGCGACACCTCATTTAGTTTCTGAATAATTGTGGAGAATTTTTCTTTTATTGTTCAATAACATCCATTATTAAAAAAAAAGATACTCTCATTTTAAACTCTGCTTTATAACTGAAGTAAATTCAGGCCTCTGCAATAGTACTATGTTCCATCCTGAAACGGGGATGCTTTGATTGAAATCCCTTTCCGGCTTCTACAGGATCAGAAAATTTCTTTTTGGAAAGTGCACACACCTTGACGCGTATTGGGGAGTGATGTACATTTTCCATTGACTGAGTCGAATCGATTCCGCTTTTGTCTAGTCGAGCTTAGAATGCAAGAGTTGAAGTATGCACCATCGTCCCTGTCTGAATTCTCTTAGCAGCTGCACACTCCACCAAGCTTCTCCCTATTTCCTGCAAAAGCCTCTCAGGTTTAATGTTAAAACATGCTCCGTGTCCAGACTGTACAAGAGAAGAGAAGAGGCTTTTTGTCCTTTTTTTGGGGGGGGGGGGGGGGGAGGGGAGCAGGTAAAAGTCCCCTTTAATGGAAATTGGAATTAAACCTTTTTGTACAAGAGTCTTTTTTCTTCTTCTTTTTTTTTTGGGGGGGGGGGGGGGAGCAGGTAAAAAGTGCTCTCTAATGGAAATTGGAATTAAACCCTTTGTGGAAACCTATTTCTACTGCTGATCCTTCCTGTATTTTTTTCTTTCTTCAGAATACCATAAATATAAGAAATATAAGAAATAAATAGATTTGAAATGGATTCATTTTGAAATACTACAGTGAGAACATGGTTGCTAAGGCTTTCAAGAAATCAATGTACTGTAAGATTGTTTTCAATACCATTTTGTACTGCCTATATAAATCAGAAATCAGGTTTGGATTACAGAATACGCCATTGTAGTTTCGCCTACCGGTATTCCAATATGTGGCACAGAAGGTAATGAAACTGCTTTGGATTGATTTTTGCGAAGGTCTTTGCGATCCTGTTTGAGATTGGGTATGAGTGTTTGAATGTTGTTGTGGTATGAGTATTTGAATGTTGTTGATTTGAATTGTGCTTTTACGACGGGTATGAGAATGACTGGTGGGGTAGTGGTAGAGTAGTTTGAATTATGAATGTAACCGTTCTTACTAATAATGTCAACAGATGATTCACCCTCCTGAGTGATGGAATGTGACAGAGAGAGAGAGAGAGAGCGAGAGAGAACACCAGACAGGGAGGGAGGGAGGGAGGGAGAGAAAGAAAGAAAGAAAGAAAGAAAGAAAGAGAGAGAGAGAGGAGAGAGAGAGACAAACCAAAAGAGAGAGATAGGGAGAGGGGGAGAGAGAGAGAGAGAGCGAGAGAGAGTGAAGGTGGGGGTAGGGGTCTGAGGGATTATGAAGAGAGGTAATGGGAGAGGAGAGAGGGAAAGAGATTGGGAAAGGGTATTAACAAATAAATAGTGAGAAGATGATCAAAGCAAGACTTTTGCCAAAAGGTAAACAAGATTTCCGGAAGAACATTATATTGATGAAACAGTAAAATGATGATATCACAAACAGGGGGGGGGGGGTGCACATTTTCTACCCCCTCCTATTTAACCATCGTCATCGCTGTCATTGAAGATTGCATGGTCCACAGTGACTACTGAAGATAAAAGGAAAAGCAATCATCTGTCCACCATGGTCATTATCATCACCTCCATTCCCCAAACCACTACCCCTTAATTACAACTCCGTTTACACATGCATTACATCCCCACATCAAATCACTATGATTGTGTTTGATAACCCATTCAGACTAGAGAAAATTGTATACAAAACTTGTACAAAGACGTATATAGATATGTTGTAAGCATCATCGTATAGCTTAAGGGACATACAGACCGGGTAATAACATTGTATAAATACACATCTTTTCAAGAAACAAGCTTTGAAGAGGTCCGTTGACATGACAGCTGGCTTATTATCCATGCTCACAATAAGCTTCCGCCCAGTTCAAAGATTTTTATCCAATATGACGTTCAGGCTGAATTGGGACCCTGATTATTTATGTTCAAGATTTTTGTTCTCTTTCAAAATGATGCTCAAACATATACCTTGCTATACAACAATTCATCATGACGTTTCATTTTATCATACCCTGTTCAGACTAGAAAAAAAATTAATTACCATGTATACCATTCCCGTATGGCTATACACTGACTTTTGGTAGTCTGAAGGAGGGATGGTTTTTCCTCTGACAATCACACATGATGACCTCTGCTCATCCTCATTCCGCATCTCGTCTTCTTTGATTTTAGCGCTCTCACCTTCTCACCCTCCCCCATCACCTCTTAATATCTCCTTCTCTAATATTAAAATCTCATTCAAGTAGCATGTTCAATATAGACATGAAGTCTCGTCCGTATTGTTCTTTGATAGCTTCAAGGTAGTTTCGGACATTGATGAGAGTCGCACGAGAGAGGTGACTGACAGGAAATAGGTGATGAAACCATCGTGATATAAAGGAACTAGGGATGTACATTTTCAAAACTAATTTCACAGTTTCACACCAAATAATAGCTGAAATTTGTTAATGAAGTGTTGAGTATCGAGGTACTAAAAGCATGATGTTCTGATCCCTTTAAATGCATGGTAAATAATACAAAGTACAAGGATTGCAAAGACTCTGGATGTGTCATCTAATTTCTCCCAAGATAATCACTTTTCCATCCTCCTTTCGTGCGCAAATGTATTAAGTCACACAAGATCATTTGTATTTGTAATATCTTTCATGGAGTAAACTTCATCTGTTTAGAGCCAGAAGGGATGTAACTCTGTGTTGTATGATATAATTTAATGACCTACTCGCTCTTAGCAGAGACTTATATCATTAATCAAGTCATCACCTCTTATAGTTTTCATTATAAGTCCTCAAAGACACATTTACATACATTTGCATCGAGACTGAAACTTTTTTTCTCAAGTGTTTGTTCCTGTACCAAAGTCAGGGAAACGGTCAAAACAAATTTATGATGGGTATCAGTGGCCTGATTTTTTTCTTCACATTTGACTCTTTAGAGAAAAATGATTTCCTAGAATGCAGAGATATAATAGATTCTAGCCATTTCTTTCCCTCATCACATTTGATACCCATGCCAAAGTGTGATCGCTCGGTTAAGAATTTAAATCAAGTGCCTCTCTTCGGCTTCCCTCGCTCCTGTCTTGTCCACAATCTGATGCTGCCATAATTCACCATCACATGCATACATTAGCAAGTGGTGAAAGATCTTCTAGAGGATAGATGGTGAGAGGGGGAGAGAGGAGGAGAGAGAGGGATGAACAAAGTCAGAGAGAGAGAGAGAGGGCAGACATAAAGAAAATGGATTAGAAAATTGAGGTATAAACTCTAACAGAGTAACTGCAACATAGAGGGACTAGACATGCATGTAAGTATTATATGAAGATGAACAAATATGGAGGTATAGGTAGAAAGATGAAGAAAAAAAGTATATAGTAAATATGGCTTGGACAACATTTAGAAGTTGTGAATAATCATGTACAAATGGAATAATCAAGAAATAGATGATTTACATTAGTGCAAGGACAAAAAATATCAAATTTTAGAGTAAAATAGATTTTGGGGCTAATAATATCCTGGAGAGATAATAATAATAATGATATCCCGAAATCAAACATAAAGAGAGAAAGAGAGAGAAAGGGAAGTGGTATAGTATAATTTTTGTCACTGTTAGATTGAACCTAGAAATTTAAATGGGGTCAGTATGAAATACGAGATAAAGTGTACAAAGCTTGGTAACAAAAGATTGCAAATATATTTTGGAATTAGATAGCCAGGCATTGTTAAGAGAGATATTTATTGGACTATGGCGAGGAGCAAATATTAAAAAAATAAATAAAATGAAAGAAAAGCCATGCAACATGATAGAACAAAGAAGACAATCCGGAAAGTTTAAGAAAGGAGAGAAATAAAAAAAACGGAGCACCTCATCTTCTGCTAAGTAACTTGATGAAAATGTTCAATATTCATGACATTAGTCACGAGATGCGAGGTAGTCTCTGTAATTGCATCTTTCTAGCCGCTGGCCACTTAAGCGCTGAACGTGCTCTGTATATCTCAACCCTCTACACGATCTCATCTTTCTTCCTCTAACCCTCACCTCTCTCTATAATTTTGGCACTTTGTCTGCCTTTTCTTCATACATTCAACTTTATTATTACTCCTTTTTACTCTCTCTCTCTTTCTTTCTCTCTCTCTCTTTCTCTTTTTTTTCTCTCTCTCTTTCTTTCTTTTCTTATTCTGGTATTCCAGCAATATTATGTATTACAGCACACATCATCTGTTGGGAGTCAGAAAGTTATTAACTCTGTTTTCAAGTGTAAGATGAGTTAATTCCCTTACAGCTCTCAAACAGATTGAACTTTATCACTTTGTAACATTTTCTTGAAGTTTTCATGTTTATTTTCTTTGATATGGTTTTATCTAGTCGCATGTTTTTCCATTTAATCTTTCTTCAATAATACATGAAGAAGTAATGCTTGATATCTGATGTGTCCATATTTTGTCTGTTAAGAGCAAAAAGGGAATTAATCCTGTTCTAGATGTGTGAGTTAACCCCATTTTAGCACTGAGCAAGCAATAATTTCTTGTCATTCCTTTCAATCTCAACACACCTTCCTTTACCCTGGCCTGCTTTTCTTTTCTTTCTCTTTCTCCATCTCTTTCATCCATCTTTACCCCTTGTCCATTCCCCCTCTCTTATCTTGGGAGTATTAATTACCTCGCACCCTATCCCTTTGTTTCGGAACATTTGCTTTGGGCATCTCCTCCGTCCATCTCTCTTCTCTTCTCATCAAACACTCGCAAGGTATCAATGACACAATCGTACCATCTCCGTAACAAAAGGCTCAACCGGGCTTTAGCCGAAGAAAAGGAGACCGAAAGAGGCTTTAATCAGACAATTACTGATTAAGAGCAACAGCTCTTTATGGAAATATCCCAAAGCGAGATTGACAGACTTTAGTGCAGGGAGCCTAATTGTAACCTATTATTAGGTGCGATCATATTCGATGCATTTTCGGGGTGCCCCGCAAGCACAACGGGGGTCGTATTACCCCCGTTAGCGGGGACTGTGCTAATTTCGTCTTGGTATCCAAATTGGGCTAGATTGCCTCTTTTTCAGCGCAGACAAAGGTTATTTTTGTGTGAAATTTAAGATGATCAATGGAACGAACACACCAGAAGGTTAGCACAGTACAAGATGATCAGTTATGTCTCCTTTTTTTTTTACATGTTTTTTTTTTGGTCATGAGCGCCATGCAAATTTTTGTGTGAAGTGTGATCTAGTTAAAATTGATGAAGAGAACATACTTCACAATGTTTTCTAAGTATCCTGGGGATCCAAATGTTCCCTTTTTAATTATTCATGATTTTGGTGTTAACTACAAGGGGGAAAAAAACTTGAGACATCATTTATCGAAGTAGAGAAGAAGATTTCACACTTTTTGAAAGAGAACATTGCCTTGCATAGATTCATGATAATTGTGTATTTTTTATAACATGAAATGCAATTTAGGCAATAAAGAAACCAAATGCAAAGAGATAATTATCATTGTCATCATGATTAATTTGGTAATTAAAAGGTGTAAAAATTATCCTTCCTAGCGAATGTTCTCCCAAAACTTGATACATATTTTAAAATTGCTGGTAGGGAAAATGCAATGACTTAGTATTCCTGTAACACAATAATTTGTCTTCTATCCTCCCTCTTTCTTAGAAAAGATGAAATTCACATCCTTTCTTATTTCAATACCTAATGAACCTGAAATGAACATTGAGAATGCCAAGCATGCGAGTGTTTGACGAAAAAAAACACTCATCCACACGCCCTCCATCTCACGTAGGGGAAGCGTGTACAGTTCCGATCCTCTTCTCAGCAAAGAGGGGGCCTCCTGTTTAATTAATGCAGTTGCGTGATTCATGTGGGCTGCTTGCGTGCTTTCGCTCATGCACCAATGATGGGAGAGCACATTCTGGTGAAACATGAATGATTCAATTAAAAGCCCCCCCCCCCCCCCCCCCCGAAGAAAGAAGTAAAAACAAAAACTCTTGATTTATCATAGCCCTTTTGTTTTAGTGAGTCAGACACATGCGCGGTAGTAATGGTCCATGAAACCTGAGTTAATAGGCAAAATCAATTACAATCTGTCATAGAAATGGTGAAGATGATGGTGGTGGTACTGGTGGTGGGATATAGTTGTGATGGTGGTGGTGATAGTTGTGATGATGATGATGATGATGGTAATAATGACGACGATGATGATGATGATGGTGGTGATAATGATATCTTGGTATTGAGGATCATGATGATGCTGCTGATGTTGATAGTGCTTATAAAAATGATAATGATAATGATAATGATGATGGTGATGTTATTGATCGTAAGATTGCTGATAACAAAAGTAATTGATGGACATACTGATCAGATATATAGGTTTTAATTCTTAAATACCATGCCGATGGAATGTAAAGATCTCCAATAACCACACTTCATAATCAAGATATATAGCAATGATTTGACTATTTCTTACCAGCAACAAACAAAATCAAACAAAATTGTAATTCCATTAGAGTATTGTGAATAACATCACACTCTTCTCCCTATATGTCCCTTCTAAGAGAATGCAAGCTGAAGCATGCATTATTTACTTTCCCAAAGAGCATTGATCACCCATCTATTATTTCTATGACTCACTCTCTCACCATCCAACATGAGGTACAGAAAGGGGGTTCAGATGGATTGAATCCCAATCGACAATTGTAGTCAGAAGCATTCTAAACTTGATGGTGTGATATTAGTTTTCCTCCATTCTACTGATCTAGTTTGGAGGATTTTTTTTTTTTCTTCGTCATCAATCTTGGAGCCCCTCTGAAGGATGACCTTATAAACATTTGAATGAAAGATGCTACCCCCCCCCCCCCTCCTCCTGAATTGCTTTCTGATAATGAAGATTACTCAGAAGGAATTTCAAAGAGTGGTGCTCTTCTAAAATACAGTTTAATCATGAATGTTTATGTCTGCTTTATTAGCAACGATATATGTGTAATCATTTGTAACTCCTTCTCACTTCACAACCCCCCCCCCCCTTTCTCTTTCTCTCTCTCTCTCTCTCTCTCTCTCTCTCTCTCTCTCTCTCTTTCTCCTCCTCTCTCTTGTTCTCTCTCTCTCTCCCAATTACTCTTCAGTCCCTACCTATCACTTTTCTCTTCTCTTTGCTGTACTTCTGCATCACCAGGAACCCCCAAATTCATGTATTTAGCTTGTACTTATTTGTCAGTGCTCACAAGGCATCAAGCTTCCCTTATCTTCGAGCCCTATAAAGAGAGTGATGGAATCCAGTAATGAACGGGTTAAGATGTAAGACTTTGAAATTTGAATTTGAAATTTAGCTTCACCACACCAACTTTGCTTAGTCACACATTCCTTTTCTTTGGCTACAACCTAGAACTAAAACACACCTTTAGTAAAACCCTACCTGCGCCTCTACTCTATAATACTGCCTTCCCCTCCTTTTTCATCCCCATTTTTTTCTCTTCCCTTTCATAAGCCCTACCTTCTCGTTGAGACTCATGAAACAAACAAGTTCCCCCTAGATAACATTCAACTTCGAACGGATACCTGTACGGCGGCGGCATTGATCAAAGTCTGTCCGAAGTAATTGTACACCTGAAGAAAATTCTCATTACTCGACTGAGACTGAATGGAAAACAAATTGAGTGAAATGTACCCAGAAGAAGATGGATGCAAATTGAAAAGCAGGGATTTTAAAGGAACATGAGGCAAGGGAGAGATGCATCGCTGCATAGGCAGACGATGTACAGATGTCATGTCAGGTATAGGAACGCATCGTTTAGACGCAAGGATTGTGTTGGAGTCCGGGAACCATCCAATACATGTAGTGGCTATTGTCTGCATGTGATCTAGATCAAAACAAATTTTATATTCCAATCTCATTACCTCTATATTCTATTTTGTTCAATTCGTCGCTGTTTTCACGAAGTGACGGTAGTAAAAAAAAATTGCATTCACTTTGCGTTACGATTTTCCTCACTACCGTCACTTCGTGAAAACAAGGACGAATTGTTTATTTTTTTAGAGGCTGTTTTTCCATATTGATTTTATTTGTGAATAGAATCACCTGCTTCTATTATTAGGTTCTTACAAATCCTATGTACCTGCACTGGTTTCTATATTTGTATCTTTCCGGGAAAGTTGCATGTCCCTGCAGTATCCCACTGAAAGGAGCTTAATTTATCTCTCATTTTACATCATTTCCTTTGAGGATGAAAAGGGAGTTGCTATAAACAAAATTCAATTACACTTCTATTTCTCTCTCTATCTGTCTATCTATATCTCCCTCTAGCTCTCTGTATCTCTCTGTATATATATATCTGTCTTTGTCTCCCTCCCTCCCTTCCTCCTTTTCTCCACCTAACCATCTGTTGCATGCCTCATACCGATACCCCTCCCTCATCCACGACTTCTAATACACCATTGTCTTGAAACTGCCATTCCCTGGTGCAATCACTTTTCGAGTGGTACGCATGCCTGGATGTGACGCACATCTCTGAGGCGATAAAGATCAATCATGTGGTTATGTAATGGAGAAGACCTGCATAATTGAATGTTAAAAATACCGCAACAGTGATTTCTTCCGGAGATAAACAAGTATAAAGTAGCACTTTCTAGTATATAAGGTGCGAGAGTGGGAAACAACGTAACAGCAGGGTTGAGTTTCCAACTTTCCATGTATGCATACAAGAGCCCTACTCATGTGTACCGCAATTCAAATGTTACATTACATAAATTTGACTCACAGTAACATCAAAGTAGCTTTGGTTCTTTGTTTCCTTCTAAGAAATGAATACGATATCATCAGAGTTGATGCATGTTGGGATATATAGCGCGGTAATCCGCCGTAAAAAGCTGCTGCTCTTTTAAAACGTATAAATAAAATGGCAAATGTGCGTAACAAACGTCTTGCCGGCATTCACCAAGCTCTGTGTTATAAGAAACCGAAATGCGAATCATATTACACGTTTACATCATCATTATTTAAAAAACGATGCGGTCTTGACGCATCATGTCTAAACAAGTCTTTAGCGAGGATTGTGCATTTATAGACATTGTGTGGCAAATCTGTATTCGCAAGAGCAACTTGAGTGGTTGATATCATTGGCAGACATGGAATTTTGGAGGTTTAGGTTTAAGGAGATAGTTCAATGACTTTGTAACCGATAGCTCTAACCAGTGATTCACCGGCAAAGAGCGCCCCAAATGAGAATTGAAGGAGGGCCGCATCTTATCTTGAAGATGATCAGTTTTGTTTTCTTGAAGAAAAAAAGGGAGGAAGAATAGTGATCATTGCAAGAACATGGTGTCATGTTTAATCTCTATCTGTCTGTCTCCCTCTCTGTGTCGACTGACTCACACCTCGCTCATATGTTGGGTATCACCCCCTACAAATCTCTCCCCCCCCCCCTCTCCCCCCCCCCCCCCCTCTCTCTCTCTCTCTCTCTCTCTCTCTCTCTCTCTCTCTCTCTCTCTCTCTGTGTTTCTCTCTGTCTTTCTTTCTCTTCATCTTTTCTATCTCTCTTTTTGTCTTACTCGTTCTCTTTCTGTCTTTCTGTGTGTGTGTGTGTGTGTGTGTCTCTATCTCTGTTTCTATCTCTGTTTCTCTCTGTCTTTCTGTTTCTTCGTCTTCTCTATCTCTCTCTTTGTCTTACTCATTCCCATTCTATCTTTTTCTGTATCTCTCTCTCTCTCTCTCTCTCTCTCTCTCTCTCTCTCCTTCTTCTTCTTCACCCTGTGTCTATATATTTCCCGCTCTCCTTCTTAGAATGTAAGAGATCCATGGATGATTCATATCTTAGAAGTTCACATCTCACCCAGATAACTTCACACTACGCAATTACATCATCCAGCTTTACTCCCAGGACATATCAGTGGTTGGACCTTCCATAATCCATGCCTTCATCCACTTTTCCCAAATGACTTTCTTCTTCTTCCAAGTTTCACTGGAAATTTCCATTTCCACACAACTACAGTGTATTGGTTTCATTGCAATATGTTATTTATGTATAAGATAAAGCAGTCAAACATTGTCCAATACTTTTGCAGTAACCGCAGTGAATTAGCATATTTTCTCTCTGTCCATATAAGTGTGTCACTTGTTGCTCTCATTTGACCTCATGGTTACTCCATTGTCTCACTTGTCCAAACTCTTACCTGCAAGCCCGCCTACATGTATGGCTATCCTCTGTATTTGTGTCTATTTGTCTCTATCTGTCTACCGGTACTCATTCTACACCTCTGTCCTTTCTTTTCGATAATCCTTGGAGCTTAGAGGTTACCTGGCTTCCACTCTGTCTCCCTCTGTTGTTGGAGCTCATGCACTCTCTCATTCACACACACACACACACACACACACACACTCTCTCTCTCTCTCTCTCTCTCTTCCTCTCTCTCTTCCTCTCTCTCTCTCTTCCTCTCTCTCTCTTCCTCTCTCTCTCTTCCTCTATTTTCTCTCCCAATCTCCCTCTATCCATCCCCTCTGTCTGTCTCTCTCTCTTTCCTTTACTAGGTGCCCCTGTCTCTCTCTCTCTCATCATCCCTCTCCCTCTCCACTCTACTCCCCCCCCCTTATTCTCTTAACCACCATTATTTCCACTTCCTTAATCTGCTCTCAGCCCTGTTGGCTTTTGATCTCGATGCCGTCAAGGTGTGCATCTCAATGCGATGATTCATCACCGGGCGATGAGGCCAATAACGGGGGCGCAGCTTTACCAGGACTCTCTGATCCGTCCTGCCTCCCGGTCAGGTTGCGCTCACAAAGTGCACCAGCCCACGCTGCCTGCCCAAGGGCCCCCAAATTGTATTTCTCTAAACCTGTTTCCACGGCCGTCAACACCTTGCCAGTCTAACCCTCTCTTTTCCTCTCGACCCAGTGGTATCTTGTGTAGCTCAACAGTGCTCTCAATAGGCTTAAATTGAGTTAACCAACCTTTTGTCAGGTTGTGACACAGATTTCCAGTTGGTGAATAAAGATGTTTCTAAGAAAAAAGTAATGTGTATCCACAGTATTCCCTCCCTCCCTCTCCACTTCTCCTACTAAAAAGTTCTCTGTTTCAAACTGAGTAGTCCCTTTCCTCCTAAATTCTCAGTAAACTTCTCAGTAAAAATGACTCAATTAGCGAGTAGGTTGTCCACCACTGACACACAAAATATCCAGTCAAAAAGTATTTAATGGGTCATTGTTAACCTCATCTTTGTTTCACCTGCCCTGTCTCTTTACCCCTCCCCCTTTACCCCCCCCCCCCCCTCCCCTCAGGCCCTCCCCTATCTCTCCATTCCTCACCCACCCTTCTTTTCCTCCTTTGTGTACATTTAATATACCTTCTACCTGTCTACACCTTTTTACCTGCCCCTTTCTTTCATGTATAGTTAATGTTCCTTTGGTTCATATCACCTGTAGTTGCTTAGATATCAATACTTTACCTCGATGACTCACTCAGTCGAGTCCATGAATTGTGTAGACTTAATCTACCTGTCTTTTATGAGGTACAGGTGAATATCTTGCAGGTGATTGTCTTGCAGACAGTTGGGGTCTGACATATTTTCTACCGATGGAAACCACTGATTTATTTCTATTTCATCAGTATATATCCAAATTTACGGGGTATCAAAATACTTTAAAATCGAAGGAAATAAACTTCATCACTACAATCTCCAAAACAAAGCTTTGAAATTATTTCCTACTGGTTTATTTAGCAATCATATTGAGAGAAAAATATTTATGTCAGATTCTATAAATATGTAAGCTATGCCATAACCGGATCCTTCCAAATTCAATTTTGAACGATTTGCTTCTATATCCGATGTCTTTGCCTTAGGTCTTCGCCTGAGTTCAACCACAGTTGTGTGGCTTGAGTAAATATCATTCATCGTTCTGTTTTTCTCACACCTGTTAATTTGGTAAAAAAAAAATCAAAATCAGGATCATCCATTCCAATTGTGGAATGTGGATCATTCCCGACTCCCGGCAAATTAAAATCGTTATGGTATCGTGTGTCCAAACCAGACAGCCGTTTCCTCTCTGCCACCCCCCCTCCCACCATCCCCCCACCTCCACCTTCACAATCCAATATGATATATCGTGTTGCTCTACATCCCTCAGCAGATTTTAGTCATCATACCGTGGCTTTCGATTGTTTCTTTCTTGGAAAAATAAGGACAAGACTCGGTCGAAACCCTTCCCTTTCGTCTACCAGCTGCAGGAATCCATTCTTGTGTTTCTTTTTTGGTGAAGATGCTGAATGCTCTAGGCATGTTATCACTTGTTGACTAATCCTCTTCTTTAACCCTATTTTTTGTCAGACTCGGATTCTCTTTGTTGTTCGCAGTTGCGCTTTAAGACACAGAAGAAAAGAATAAGTTAGAAGCAAAAGACGTCATTGTTCTTGTTTCTACTTAATCGCCCCGTTTCTATATTTTGCTTGTTGATCTGCAGCCAGAAGGGCATTTATTAATAGCACTTTCAATAGAGTAACACACATCTGTCTGTGTAGATGATTTATGAGTGTTTTGGTTAAGGATTCGGTTTTTAAGATGGTTTTTCCTGGATATGTTATTACTAAACTCAATCCTCACTTATTTTCTTCTACATCTTCAAAGAAAACAAGAACATGCATATTATTATGTTGAGTGCAAGAGAAGGGAATAGAGTACAAAGAAGAAAAAACCTCCTTGCTTGTTCATTTTCTTCTACTTCTGAGGAAACAAGGAGAATATGGGATTTTGTTTATAGTGTAAGGGAAACAAAGCTAACTTTGGCTTTTTTCTGTCTTTGTATAACATTTTTTATCAGCTGACATGTAATGCACCTGTCTATTGATCTAAAGCTAGCTTTCTATAACCCATCCCCATGCTACCCTGTGCTTTAGGCGAACATGTTAGCATCTCTCTCCGCTCCCCCTGCCTTTCAAGGAATTTCCCCACACCATCTCCATCCTGATTCTAACCCTTTAAACAGTTGTATTTTGTATTTGCATATCCACACATTTTTATATGAATTATCCATTCAGAGAAGTAGAAGAAGTGAAGAAAAAATTCTTGTTCACAAAAAAGATAAAAGGCACATATGCAAAATGTAGAATGAAGATGTGTTGTGATCCAAAATTGATGTTAGCTACATATTATCTATTATGTCCCTGTTGTAGCAATTAGAATGATATACATATGGATAGGCATGTCTGAAGAAGCATGAGCACCAAATTGAAAAGCTAGTGTATATAAAAATATCATGTTACATGTAATATTTCATGTCTTTATCTTGTGAAATCATTGATGCAACAGCAAGTTTTGGGACTTAGAGTGAACGTTGTATTTTCAGTTTTGAGTCAATAAAGTAATTCATCCTTTTCACGTAGACCAAGTAGATTTTTGCAAAGGTCTATTGATTCCTGACCTCCTTTCTTTACTTAAGTTCAAGTTCTAACTTCTCCTTGGAAGGCATCAGTTCACATCCCGCTGCACCCGATGATGAAGACGATGGGAGGGTGCATGCGTGATGTCCTCCGCTGCGGTCTTTCTTGCACCCCGCACTTTCCGCGACGGAGCGCTAAATGTCAAGCAGGGTGATTCATCACTGGTGTGAATACCGTTTTATGCGACATACACACACACGCAGACACACACATCATCGTATGCGTGCAGTCTAACAGAGAGAGTGAGGGAGAGGGGGAGAGTGAGAGAGAGGGGGAGAGTGAGATCAGAGAGAGAGAGAGAGAGAGAGAGAGAGAGAAAGAAAGAGAGGGAGGAAGAGAGGAGAGAGAGGGTAGCTGAGAAGAAAGACATGAGAGAGGGTGGGATTGCAGAGCTGAAGAGAGAAAGAGGGGGATAGGGGAGGGACAAGTGAAAGATAGTGTGAGAGAGAGAAAGAGAGAGATGAAGAGGTGAGAGAGGGAGATCAAGAGGAGAGAGAGAGAGGGTGGGATTGGGAGGGACAAGTGAGAGATAGTGTGTGAGAGAGGGAGGGAGAGAGAGAAAGTGGGGTGTAGCTTGAGAGATGGAGAAGTAGGAGAGAGAAGATACAGACAGTGAAGACAGACAGAGACAGAGAGTGGGAGGGGGAGGGAGATGAGGACCTACCAGTAACGGATACACATCCAATCTTTAATCCTGCTTGTACACCCTGCCCTTTAGAAGGGACGTCATGGGGCAATTCTGCTGCCACCTATCATGCAGCAAGCTGTTGCTCATCACTAGTGATGTTTATGTTTTGGAAGGAGGCAGCAAATTAGGTTGATATTTTTCTTCATCTTCCTGTTATTACTCCTCCAAGTGTTTGTCAATATTCTCTTTCTGTACCCCCCTCTCTCTCTCTCTCTCTCTCTCTCTCTTCATCATCTCCCTCTCCTTAGTTGTTTTTCTTTTGTCCCTCTCCTGATAATGTACTTTATCAAGGAAATATGTACCACTTTCTTTGTTTTGTTTTGTTCTGTCTTGTCTTTATTTGCATTTTTTCGCATCATGATTACTCCATCCAAGTGCTATTCTTTCCCTTTCCTGTTTCCGTTTTCATCAGTACTCTTTTCTTGTTTTTACTCTCTAGATTCTCACGCCCCCTTCTCCCCCTTCTCCCCATCTCTCTCTCTCTCTCTCTCTCTCTCCCTCTCACCCTCTCTGTTTCTCTCTCTGACTCTAGTTTGTTCTCTCTGTATCTCTGTCTCTCTCTCTCTCTCTCTCTCTCTCTGTCTCTCTCTCTCCCTCTCACCCTCTCTGTCTCTCTCATTCTGACTCTAGTTTGCTCTCTCTGTCTCTCTGTCTGTCTCTCTCTCTCTCCTCTCTCTGTCTCTAACTCTGACTCTATATTGCTCTCTCTTTTGCACCATCTGCTCTGTCCCTCTATCTTATTCTGCATGGCTGCTTCTCTGACATCTCTCTTCTCTCATAAATCTCTTCTCCCATAAATCCACTTTTGTACTTTTAAAGAGGGAGCTTAAACATTACACTAAACCTCTTTTATGCTTCATTAGCTTTTAAGATGCTTTATTATGTGCGTATTAAGCACCTGAGAAGCCATATCCGGTCCTATTGATGTAGCTAAATTGTAGTAGTGTAGCACATTTATGCTTCGTGAAACATTCAAATGCTTTGATAAACGTAAAATTTAGGGAACCAACCATAATCATCAATATTGGTCTATTTTAGTTTATATCAAATCACATAGTGCGTGGCTGGTTAACCAAAACAAAGTTTTAAGTAGATGAATTACTGCATAATAAATCTTCCATAAACCATTGCATGCCTGGCAAAAAGGTGGATACACTAAGTTGTTTTTCTTCTTCAAGTTTCTTAACTTGTATATCTTGTCTTTTTGGAGCCAGAAGGGTGTTAACTCATATCATTATACACAGTGTTTATGTCCTTATGGTTCCAAACAGACAATCTGTGGTCTTAACTTTTATTCATGCCCTTCTGCTAGGCACAGCAATACCATATGTTTAGATCCAGAAAGATGTTGGCTCTGTATTAGAGTACATGTATACCGACTACAAAAAGATAGAATAAGTCAAGACTCAAATATGTAACACAGATTTTATATACTTTCATGGTTTGATATTCATACTCAGTGTTATCAGTACAGTCATATATAATAAGCCAAGACTCAAATATGTACCGCAGATTATATATACTTTCATGGTTTGATATTCATACTCATTCTTATCAGTACAGTCAGAGTAGAATAAGTCAAGAGTCAAATATGTACCGGAAATGATATATTCTTTCATGGTTTGATATTCATACTCAGTGTTATCAGTACAGTTAGATAGAATAAGTAAAAACTCAAATATGTACCGCAGATTATATATATACTTTCATGGTTTTATATTTATACTCATTCTTATCAGTACAGTCAGAGTAGAATAAGTCAAGAGTCAAATATGTACCGGAAATGATATATACTTTCATGGTTTGATATTCATACTAGTTCTTATCAGTACAGTCAGAAAGAATAAGTCAAGATTCAAATATGTACCGGAAATGATATATACTTTCATGGTTTGATATTCATACTAGTTCTTATCAGTACAGTCAGAAAGAATAAGTCAAGAGTAAAATATGTACCGGAAATGATATATTCTTTCATGGTTTGATATTCATACTCGTTCTTATCAGTACAGTCAGAAAGAATAAGTCATGAGTAAAATATGTACCGGAAATGATATATTCTTTCATGGTTTTATATTTATACTCGGTTTTTATCAGTACGATCAGGGGTAGATGTGGACTTACTATGCAGGACTTATGATTCTTCTCCAGGGGCTCGTTCGTATTCATGGCTGGGCCAGGCGGTGTGTGAATAGCAATTTGTTTCAAGTGTCAGAAAATGTTTGAAAGAGTGAAGGGGGTGTGATGGTATTGCTTTAGAGATAGAAGGGTATTAGGATTATGGACATAAGTTTCATTTGTGTGTGTTTGTGTCTTTGTCTATCTCTTTCAATCTCTTTTTTCTTCTTCTCTTGTCTCACTTGCCTCACCCCTCTATTGCTCTCTCTCTCTCTCTCCGTGTCCTCCTCTCCTTTTCCCACTCTTTCTTACACACTCTCTTTCTCTCTCTCTTTCTCTCTGTCTCTCTCTTCCTCCATGTCCTCCTCTCCTTTCCCCACTCTTTCTCACACTCTCTTTCACACACTCTCTCTCTCTCTCTCTCTTCTGTCTCTCTCTCTCTCTCTTCTGTCTTCTCTTCCTCTTCAAATAGAAAATTAATAAGATTTAGTTTCTATGTTTGTTGCAGGGGGCAGGGAGGTTGTATTATATGTCTGGGAAACAACAAAAGAAGGAAGTTAAGGTCAGCATTTTGGTACTACAAATTGATCGTCTTAAATCTGAATGCATAGGTATATATTGGAAAAATGTAGTGCCTCACATTTCTAAGACAACTTATTACCAGTCAGTAGCGTGATAAATAGCGATATTCCATGACATTTGCCATATGATATTCTTCACCTACAGCAATGAGATTAATATATATGAGCATGCTAATGAGAGGATGGTGGCGGGGGTAGATCGATGAAGTTCACCCACACGAGTCCTCAACTCGACCTGTTAAACATGAATCGTCTACATCAATCACAGATTATTCTGTATCTATGAAATGAACCCTTTTACATCCATAGGCAGTTTAAGACAAGCATATTAGGTTTTGTAACTGTAATGTAAAGCTAGTCTTTCGTCCTGCAAAATTCAAAAAGGGTTTGTGATTTGTAAAGTTGGACCATTGGAATGCTGTTTGTGTCAAGTAAACGATAAGAAAGAGAGTTACCCTTATTGAAAACTTGTTCAGGAAACCAAACTTGTGATAAAATATTTGTAAACTTAGGGGCACCATAAGAGCTGAAGACACATGCAAGATTTAAAGAGAGAGGAAGCTGCAATACAAGTTGCTGATGTTATTACCAGACAATAGATATTTGTACAGCAATGCCCCCCCCCTGCCCCCCCCCCTGCCCCCCCCCCCTGCCCCCCCCCCCTGCCCCCCCCCCCCCCCCCACGGGGTCACTGGTGTCTACAGTTTCAAGATGATCGGTCTTCTGTTAAAAGATGTTTGGGCTGACAACGGGGAAGCCGACACATGAAACTCCTCTCCAAATTTCCATTCCTTTTGGCTGCCTTGTCTGCTGTCGCTTTATGAATATTCTATGAGGTGGTGTATGTTCGTACGCGTGGTCCAAACAAAGGCTAGCTTCCTGCAGCCGTGGCTCATATTATGGTGAATTATTGAGTGAGGTTAGAGATTTATTGGCTTCGGAGCTCAGGTTATTGTTAGCGGGGGTTATGCGGTGAAAACAGGTGGAAATACTTGTTACAATAAACTCATTTAATGTACTTCCTCGAATTAGTAATTGCAAATAGACAATAGAATAATAAAAATTGAATAGTATTATAGGTATAGTTATCTTCTGACTCCTCTCTCTCTTTCTCTCTCTCTATTATTCTCTATCTATCTCACATCTGCTCTTTTTCTCTTTCTACCTCACTTTCTATCTCATTATATTACTTCCTCTATTTCCCCCCTTCTCTCTCTCTTTCCCCTTCTCTTTCTCTCATTCTCTCCCTCATAAGTTATGCAATTGCTTCTACATGTGTAATCATAACACATTATGCATTTTGAATTGTCTTATCATTATATGATATGTATGTATTTAAATTGTATAGTTAAGACAAAATATACCCTCACCAGTCATACATCGCTATCAAGAATATAATACTCAATGATTAAGTTTGACTTGTTGAGGGCATGTGATACATTTTTAAGTATTCTTCCATGATTTTCTCACTTTGAGTATACCGTAGTTATATTTGTTTCCATAGAGTTTAATTTGGAATAGCCAACCGTCTTCCAATTTTGCTGCAACACTGTGGCCTGTGCTATTCAATACCCACACCATTGCTTGTATTTCAAACACAATGATGACAAGAAAACTTGGTCAGGGTTTGTTGAACGGGCTGTAGTCGGGTCTTCATCAGCTCGAAACTCGACTCGAGCTCAAGAAATTTGCTCATTGCTCGCGCATGCATAGTGCAAGATGGACCCTTCGAGCTAACAATTAATGCACATGCCGGGATCGAGAAATCTTCTTGAGTCTGCGAGCTGGTGAAGAAGGACCAAAACAAGCAGGCTATTTTGCAAACTAGCCCAAGATGTCTTGGGAAGATGTTTTGGGAAGATTTCCGAGCAAATAGCCTGCTATTTTGTGATCTTGTTAATTTCCTGGTTCAGAAATAGCGGGCTATTTGGCCAACTCGGGCTGATGAGGACAGGCCTGTTGTCTCTCCCACTGTTGAATTCCAGGGGTGTACCTTTCCACTCTGAATGAACATTTCCGGTATGCAAGCAGAAGACCTGGCTTGCATACCAGACAGACATTCATGTTGCTTCGTAGAGAACCTTACTGACAGATGCGATGTACGGAGAGTCATGTGACCTTTACATGCAGTCAACGGCGAACGAACATTGTCATCCATCCCACAATGCAATGCCAATGGTGTGCTTGTTATTCTATGGGTGATCATGTTGTTGTGGATATGTTATTCATCTATTGGTTTAACATTAACGTTTGTTTGAAGCCAGAACAGCGTTTACTTGTATATACCCTTAACACAGACTTAATGACCTTTTGGCTCTGTACAGATATTATCTCCTAAAGTAAATTTTGTTTCCATCTGGTTAAGTTGTTAGGAGCATATACCCTGAAAAATGCAGTTACGTGTATTTGACAATGTTTTACATCAATTGGTTGCTTTTGTCGTAGCTCCAATGGCTGTGAGTAGTCCGTACTAGTCCCCCAAATACCAAACATTATCCTTTAAGTTTCTGTGGACATGTATAAACCATCTCATCAAGAACATTTTGCCTTTGAAAAAATGTATAGAAAAAAGATTGGCCTCATTACCAAAATATGTGAGAAATGAAGGGAAGATAATTAGCCTCATTTTGTATGTTCCTTTTAATGCATCTAATCAATTCATATTTCAGTCTCCCTCAGCTTGAGATTCCTCTAAGCCCACACTTTGGGGATCAGCCAGTGTCTCTAAAAACACCCTAATATACATTTTAATTAGGCCATCAATACAGGGAAAATAGTAGAGGTACTAAGATGTTATCCTGTGGGTCTCCCTCACTGAATCTAGCCGTAATTGTGTCTGGAGGAAGTGGGTTTTCTCGCCGAAACAGTGTCAAGAAAATTAGGGAAGTTGGTGTGGCAAATGGTGATCATTTTATCAAACATCTACTTGTCTCAGCTGTTATGTGCTGCAGATTGCAATTTTATTATCGTTTACCCATGGGAATATTTCTTGCTCTATGAAGATATTAAACCAAACTGTAAAAGCTTTTTCAGATTATACATATTGCAGCATCTCCATATCGAAGAGAGGTGAATACAGTGCCAAGTAGAATTTAAGTGATAATCATTTGTAAATTAATTTATGTCACGGGTGCAAAGAGCATAACCTGTGAGAAGAAAAAAATGAACAAGTGAACAAACAAACAAAGAGATAGTAACCTTTACTTTTCCAGGTATTCACTATAAACAAAGAGAATAAGATCTTTCAGACATAGTCTCTTACAGAAAAGTAACCAGGTATATTATTTTACCATGTAGGTTACAATTTTGTATCATTTTCCCCCATTCTTTTGCAAAGAATTGTTACATGCTTTGGTTTAACCTGGCATTACAAGGTGCATTTAGATCTTCCGGAAATTATATGCTGCACAAAAAAAAGATTGCCATTACCCAAAATATATAGGTAATGTGCAATATAAATTTAAGATATTGTTGTCATTATTGGAGCATTTGCAATGAAATGCTATCAACAAACATATCACCTATTACCAACTTACATCTCCTCTGATGAAATTTTATTGCACATTAGGTGGCTTATGATATGTTTCATTATCTTTTCACGGATTAGTCATGCAGTTCCTCAATTTCCGGATGAATACAACCTCGAGGTCGTATCTGCGACGATAGCTACCTGTTGACATGTTTCTATCAAGGCCCGTTGTTTATAGCCATTGTAAACACGAAGGGTTTTGTCATGAGGATTTGGTAATTACAAATTACTTTTTTCTCAATGCCATTTTGCGATGATGTTCCCTCATGAGTCACCCATTTATTTCGAATTGTTAATGAGGTAGGAAAGGTGAGAAAAGTACAGGGAGCGCGTGATCAAGGTAGAGGGGAGCTTTAGGCATGAAGGGGGTCGGCGTATGATTGTTTACTTGATGTCTGGTCTGTTGTCATGACGATGCCGGGGATGATGCATTCACAGTAGAGATGGTGCACATGGTTCGTTGGTATGGGTGCAGCATACAGAGAGTGCATCGTGAGTCAACTGTTAATTATTCTTCAATCGCGAAGTCTTTTAGAAAGTAGCTTTGGTGTACAGTATAATATGTATAGACAGCAAGGCTAATGAATATAGTCATTTGTATTAGGAATTAGGAACATACATTACATACGGTAGATTGTTGTTGTAATCCTGCATATTATTATATTAATATCCGTTTTGGGCCAATCTAGCTCTTTACTTCTGTTGCTACTAATCTTTTAATGATATTTTTATTCTTTTATTTCAAAAAAGGTAACTCCTGATTTCTTGATCCAGAAATAGATCATTCTGATCATTCCCTTCCAGGAATTGTACTTATTCTTTTCTGCTCATACTTCTGTTATTAAAATATCATAAACTGTGTTACTTCACGCTGCAAAAAAATGAAACTTGATACATCTACCAAGCTCTCAATGAGCAGCTTGAATGTTGATTTTAATAATGTCAAGTTTAGAGCTCACCCGAGGTGTATTTTGTCTGGAGATTCTGATGAGTCTGACCCAAATTCATTTGGCCCTGCGGTGGATTTCATCCTCATCCTCCCAACCTCCGGCCGCGTAGGTAGAAGGAGATGGAGAGTTTGCATCGTGTAAGCTGAGAGATATGTAGCTCGGAAAAAATCTCAAACTTCCCCCTGGCTTCCAAACTTGATTTCAATTAAAAACTCTGCCGTGGACTTTCAGCCCTGTTTAAAGAGCGGAACGGTGTGTCTGGAAATAAGAAAAGCCGTCATCCCAGGACTCGATGCTTGTAATGTATACCCTGGCAAGATCAGATGATACACATATTTGTTGACCCACATATATTATTTCATGGACATCTCCAATTCACTAGGGTTTGATCGCACTGCCAACTTTTCTACCCTTGCGTACATTTGCTGACCTGCAGATTACTTCTGACTGCTGATAACGTGAACATACCTTGTATAATGTGATGCATTACCTAGTAGTAGTGTTTTTTAGTTGTAAATTACAGCTTGAAAAGTACCCAGAGGTATGTATTGTAATGAAGCTATGCAGAAATTGACACATGAGGCGGTGTCACACCGAAAAATAATAGGCGGTGTCACACAGAGGCCAAAAATCTGGATTTTAGTTATCCAGATTTTAGTTATCCTCTTAATTGCTGTCTGTCATCAATTAGCCCATTAAAAATCCTCTTAACGAAACAAGAAAATTCTCCCTTGAAAGGATTTTTCAAGGGATTTTTTAAGGGATTTTTCAGTGCGACACCGCCTTCTTTGGAGCCGCAAGTGCATTAAGTTTATGTTAAAGAAGTGTGTGAGTTAATTCCCTCGTGGCTTTAACTTTTACCAGCGGCATGTAGCATGATTGATATCATGGAAAGTCATTGATAAGCTATGCATAAATTAGTCTGTATGAGTTGTTTGTCTGTATTTTTACCCTATTTTATAAGCCAATATTCATAGAATTTTCTAGGTTAAATCTACCCATCATACACTCTTGAAATTAAAGCAATGAATCATAATTTTAAAGGATTGAGGAGTAACTCCTTCTTCTTTTATGGTAGATTGTTCACTTTTATTATGCTGAATAAATCTTTCCAATGACGGACCCACCAATGTAAAGAGTGAGAGATTTTTTTGTGAATGATATCAATCCTCTTTCCTTGTAAATGTCAATGTAAGGTTTTAAAGTACATAATTGTTGTGAGTAATGAATTAGTATTGCTTTAAATATTTCAGTTAATCTGCCCTGAATCAAAGCAGAATTCTGCTGTTTGAAGTGACCTGGGAAAAATTATTATGGCTGTAGATTTATCGCACTGATTACTACATTTTTTAGAACAATGATGAATAATTATCAAGGGCTTGAGAGGGATGAGAATTAGCTTTACGCATTCAAATTCAACAACCAATTTCTAGGTCAGGTGAAAGTTAGAATGCTTATGAAAATACACTGCTTGTGAAAGGAAAATGATGTGAGGATAAAAAGAATGATCAGTGTCTTTTATTCGTTCCAATGTGCAATAGACTTGTGTCTGCCGCTTTTACTCAAGAAGTACAAGGCATAGGACCCCTTAAACATTGCTTGTCAGTATGTGGTAAATCGTAACAGCTTTCAAGTACGTGCAGACAGAATGCATTATGGGAGAAAAAAGGTAGAGGTAAAGGTGAGTGTCTCGGACGTGGGCTGGAACAAAATTCATGAGCTTCCTCGTTGAGACACAGGTAGCACCTAACATAATTGACAGAGATTGGGTGGATAATGATGTCTGCTGCCCTCTCACAGACAATTCTAGATAGTATTGCCTCAAAGGTTTGTGTGGGTTCAGAGTTGTTTGCTGGAAAAAGAGAGAGATCTGTTCTTTTTATCCACCTGTATTTTTTCCTTGTTACGTTTATTTCTTTTCAATCACTTCATTTGTGCTCGATGTCTGACATTTATACATCCGAAAGAAAGCTTCTCTGTCTGCATAAGCAATGTTGATTCTGCACAGACACAAAGGGAGGATTGTTAGATGGTCTGAGGCTGTGTTACAACCATGCAAATAGTATTGTTTCATTTAATTATCTTCTATCGATTTCTTATTCATGCAGTGAAAAGCTACTTTAGATGCAACTGTAGCGCTTTATTTTCTACATTTTGTTGTCATCTGGCACATATTGAAAAAAGTCTCTGTTTTATTTTTACAGTAAAATGCAAATTTTGGTAGGGAATTTGTTAACAAAAGCTTTTCTCTTTATATACCCTATGTAGTCACAGCCTTTTTCATCAAGATAATTTCACAGTATTAGATTTCTGAAGTGAAACAGATATTTGACAGGATTTTTCAACTTCAGCTCTTTTTGTATATTCGTCTTCAAGATAATCTGCCTCCTTCAATGCTGACGATTCTTGCAGATGCCGTATATACTCTGCCTGATTGGGGTGTGTGCAGTTGTTACACAGCTTAACCAAAATCCATGGTTGTACCAAGTTTTAATTACTTATACTCCTTACCAGTAAAGTTTATTTAACAAGTTTTTCTTTATTTCTTCATTTCTCCAGGAACCAAAGCACAGTCGCTCGTCATCCCCAACAGACGGGACCGCGGAGCAGGAACAGGACCCGAATCTCAAGGAGTTCCAGAAGTCCACACTGCGCTATGCAAACCTCAAACTGGGACCAAGCACATCCAAAGAGGACCAGGAACCAAAGCTCCTGTCAGAACAGAATGTAAGATATCAAATAGAACATGTCTCTATGTGCTGTATTAGCTTTCCTTCTGATTTTTCTTTGATCAATCTCGTCATTTCCTTTGAAGTTGAGACTAGAATATAGTAAAGCTTTGGAGTGGAAGATAAGGTGCTTTGAATTAAAAAGAGATAAAGTTGGTTCTTACAACTTTATATATTTAGCAGGAAAAAGTGGGATGTATGATTATTTCATCAGTATCTTTTCAAAAATTCTCTTGGATGTTTTATATTTCTCTGATCAGCATTGTTATGTTTTTAGAATTTGAGATTTTTTTCGTTATAGTTTTGAAATGAACTTGAAATGAAAAAAGGATGAATTTTGAAATATTTAGTAGGAAAATCTTGGAAACGTGATAATTTGATCTGCATCTTTGTAACAATTGTCGTCCACATTCAGCACTTTAAGAGCATTCACCGGGAATTTGAACCCCAGTTGTGGTCTGTGTATACCAATCTAGTAGTTTCACTTTCTATTTTCATGTCATTCGAGATCTTAGATGTATCGTGTTCATTGTGCATGACCTTTATATTCGTTTTAATCTAGTAATTTCAATGTGGTATAGACCGTTCTTTCAAGGACATTGCATCTAGGTCTGTCTCCTCAGCTCTCTCTCTCTCTTTCTCTCTCTCTCTCTCTCTTTTACTAGCTCACTCTGTCTCTGTAAATCTCTAACTCCCTTTCTCTCTTCTCTCACTCTCTTTCTCTCTCTCTCACTCTCTCTCTCTCTCTCTTTCTAGCTCACTCTGTCTCTGTAAATCTCCATCTCCCTTTATCTCTTCTCTCACTCTCTCTCTTTCTAGCTCACTCTGTCTCTGTAAATCTCTATCTCCCTCTTCTCTCTTTCTCTCTCTCTCTCTCTCTCTCTTTCCCTCCATTTTTGTCCCAGTCTATCTACCAGTGTATTTCAGTACCCTCCCTATTTGTATCCTCTCTTCCTTATGGTCTCACAATTTCTATCTTTATTTATTGTGTATATCTATCCATCCAGCTAGCTATCTAGAACTCTTTTATTAATGTTCACCTACCAGTGTTGCATTTTTCAGTAGCACCTTTGTGCCAATTCAACCATCGATGCAAGATCTGCAAAGTAAAGTACACCATGTGACATGGCCCTTGCTAACCAACCAACCTTCTACCAACCAAATTGCTACCATCTATTGATTTTCTCTCTCTCCTTCTCTCCCTCTCTCCCTCTCTCCCTCTCTCCCTCTTATCCTACCTGACAGGTCCGGGGGATCCGGTTCCACGTGCGCTCCCTGGGGTGGGTGGAGATGGAGGACGCAGACCTGTCACCGGGCAAGAGCAGCCTGGCCGTCAATAACTGCATACGGCAGCTATCCTACCGCAAGAACGACATCCGCGACACCGCCGGAATCTGGGGAGAGGTAAGAATGTTTAAAATATACCAAATGTATCTTTTGATGTTTTCTTTTCTGATGTTTTTTTGTCAACTAAGACACCTGCTAATTTAATAGGATGTAATAGATTTTATATACCTCTTTTTAGTATGTTGAATAAATCTAGTTATCTGATTGGTCGAAATGGCAATCCTGCTATGACAGGATGTAACGTCCCCTTGAGCCTATAAAAACAATTATGCCTCTCATAGCAGTCAATATATCTATACCAGCACAGGATTAGCAATGAAATGTATCAAAAGAATTAGAAAAGGCAGACTAAGAATAGTGAAGAGAGAGAGGGAGCTATTAAGAGAATGGGATAAATAGGAAAGTCTCAAATCAAGCCAAAGAATTCCAAAGAAAACTGATAATGGGGTAAAAAAAGATAAATTTAAAGTAAGAAACAAACCAACAAGGGATAAAATAGTTAACAGAAGCAAAGATGCGTTCAGCTGTTGGGAGCTTTTAACCATCTATTGAGAGGAATTGAATTAAGAAATTTGTCCCCATAATCACTTTTTCACTTAAAAATCTCCAAAGAGCTCCTGACAACCTTTGAACAAAAACCAGATTATGCACTGATTTTATTATGAAGGGTCATGATCTTACTGTCACTCTACTACGCAAACAACCTGTATCCCCCCCCCCCCCCTCCTTCACTTGAACGAGACTGCCTTAGCAAAGGACTCGTGAGCAGTGCACATGGCAGACATCTTTATAGAAGGTGATGGGAAGGGGGTGACCTATAGCCTTGAGAAAGAGGTATCACTGGACGGATTTGATTAAGTTTGATCGGAATTACTCGAAAATGAGGCCACAATGAGAAGTGTGCTGTAAAAAGGTTTGCTTTGAAGCCAGTAACTGTTTGCATGCCCGAAATGTTCACAATTTTGCAAGTGGTTGAAAAATGCAAGAGTTTTATTCTGTGAAAAAATAGAATCGGACCTGACGCAGCACTGAATTTTTCTACTCTGGGAAAATTCTTGTATTTAGAGTAGTTCATTAAAGGTTTGTTTAAACAATGATCTTGTTTTTAGAGGTTATTGTGGTGGATCACTATGAAAGCATAAAGCAAGACATAAAGACATAAGAGATAAAAGCAGGATAAAGTAAAATTGAGAACCAAGAATGGTTTTAAAGAATATTGAAAGAGATAGAAGTGACAAGATATAGGGGAGGGTGAGAGGTACAGAGGGGGTGAAAGGATTTGTGTAATCATGGTGATTTCTTCACAAATCTCCAGGGAATTTGTGAAGCACAAAAACAAGGCCTAAATGTGGAAGAAATATTAACAGGACATTCTGAAAACAAAATAAAAGAACTGGAATAGAGAATGAGGTAGAGATGTTGGGGAAGGGGTTTGCTAAAGATGCTAGTGACACAAACCAAAGATTGAAGAAATTGGTGTAATCACAACGATTTCTTGACAAATCTCCAGGGGATTAGTGAAGCACAAAAACAATTTATAAATGTGGAAGAAATATAAATAGGACATTCTGAAAACAAAATAAAAGAACTGGATTGGTGTAATCACAATGATTTCTTCATAAATCTCCTGGGATTAGTGAAAACAAGATGGACATTTTGAAGAAATATAAACAGGACATCCTGAAAAATAAAATAAATGAACTGGAATAGAGAATGAGGAGGAGGAGGGATTTGGGAAGGGGGTTGCCAGAGATGCTAGTGTCACAAACCTAAGATTTATGAGTTATGAGCAACAAGTTCACATCAGGGGTAGATTTCAATCCGTCAAAAACACATCAATCACAAAGGTGGTACCATGCATACTTTGAAATATCTGTTGATAGCTGAATTTTTATTTGTTATTATTATTTATTTACATGTGGAAATGTATTGATTCTGTCATTCTTTCACTCAATCATTTATTCAGTCAGTCAGTCATTCATTCATGCAGTTAGTCATTCGGGTTGTCACTCAGTTGTGAATACGTTAGTGCATTCACCTAATCCATCAAATGATTTGTAATCAATCATTTCTGCATTCATGTTATCCACTTAATTATCCATCCATCCATCAGTCTATCCATCCATCCATCCATCCATCCATCCATCCATCCATCCATCCATCCATCCATCCATCTATCCAACTCATCTATCTATCCACCCATCCACCTATCCATCCATCCATCTTTCCACCCATCCATCCATCCATCCATCCATCCATCCATCCATCCATTCATCCACCAATCCACTCATTCATTCATTCATTCATTCATTCATTCATTCAGCCACTCATTCAATCATGGTTTAGTGCATCAGTACATCCCATCTATCAATCCCATGTCTACTTTATTGTATTTCCCCAGAGTTAGGATGCTTGAGAGATTCAATCATTGATTGTAAGTTTGTTCATTCAATCATTCATTCACTCCACTCGATCCTTCAATCCTTCCATCATTCCATCCCTCCATCATTCTATCATTCCTTCCTTCCATCACTCCATCATGACCATATCTACCATGTTGTAATCTGCTTGGGTAAGGATATAATGCTAGAGGGATTTATTCATTCATCTGTTCATTCAATCATTCTATCCTCCATTCGATCCTTCCATCAATCCATCACTGCCACATCTACCTTGTTATGGTGTGCTAGGGCGAGGATATAGTGCTAGAGGGATTTATTAATTCATCTCTTCATTCGATCATTCGTTCATTCATTCCATCATTAATATTCCCATAATACAAGATGTACATGGTGTTAGAAGATACTTCCCTGAAGCTCACGGACCCTAACGACTCCACCATCAACCTTTCTTTTATATTGTCATTCATTCCTACACTCACTCTTTCAATCTATCATTCACTCATTTGTTCCTTCATTCTATCATTTCTAATACCATCCCTATCTTATTTATCTACCCCCCTAGGGTAAAGACATGTACATGGTGTTAGAGGATGAGTACCTGAAGCTCACGGATCCCAACGACTCGACCGTCCTCAACTCGCAGCACGTATGCAGCATCAGGGTCTGGGGTGTCGGACGTGATAACGGAAGGTGAGAGAAGTTTATTTGACATTTCATCGTTTCCCACCTTACCCTCCCCAATCTTCCTTATTTTGTAATGATTCAGATGAGAATGTGCCAGTGCACTATGGTGGAATTGACGTTTCTCTGTGTTTTGCCACTGTTGTTGCTTTGAAAAGTTTGAATGCTAGGTTTTTATTGGACACTTTTGTTGGGAATCTTCTAGGCATTTCATCATTTTATTAACTTACACCATACTCCTACCATCAGTCCTTTCTCAAAACCTTGACATCCCTACTTGTATGGGATAGCGTATTTGGATAGAGCCGGAATGGCATTAGCTCTATCTGAAGTTATTTGAGTTAATGCCCTTTGGCTCTCAGCAGATGAAATTTTTGATTTTGATGAAAGGAACTTAAGTCAGTTTTTAAGGTCCTTCTTCTCTGCTCCTTGTCAATCCTATGACCATTTGCAGTTGGAAAGAAGGACAAAAAAGCATGAAAGGTTGTTTCCCTCTTGCAGAAGGGACAAACAAAAAAGGAAAAGGAACAAAATCTGTGTATGTGTGTGGGTGCATGTCATGTATAATCATCAGACATTGATACATGCTGTGAGAGGGTTCATGCCAATTGTATAATTTGACTTATTAAACTTGCCTTTTCTGGTTAGTGATCAAGTAGAGAGCCATTTATGTGTTAATCTAAGTGCAAATTTCATTATCATTTTCATTATCATGCTGCTTTGCAACATTTGACGTAGACCCTCCCCCATTGAGGGCCCCATTGATGTATATTTGTCAAGTGGTACAAAACCTATGTTGCGCAATATGTCATTATTTATAAATCCCACTTGTATTAAACTAGAAAGAGCAGAAAGATGCTTCCCACCTAAAAATCTAAGTGTCACTGCTACTTTCTATAGATTTCCATGCTACATGCAATTACTATGGTGCAAAATTATCAAAAAAATTATTTTACCTTACACCCACCTTGTTTTCCCTGTGAAATTCAATTTGCTTATGAAATACTACTTTGATGCTATAGAACATCATGTAAAACAGTACGAAAGTATTTTTTTCTTTTTTGAAGACTGTTCAAGATTCTATTCGATGGCAGTACGTCTGTGTCTAACAAAAAGTATACCGTAGGCAGGAAGATGAATAAACTTGTGAAGAATCGATACCGTTCGCAATCGTCTGCAGATGCATTGTGGGTAGTGAGGAAAGCCATAAGTAGATGGAGCCAATTCCATCTATTTATAATAAGCCCCAGACGGTGTGATATTTGAATGCGTAACGATTGACCCCGGTAAGACTCAATCGCCTACAAGGCCAAACACATTCCCTGCCGCGGATTGCAAAATTAGATAGATTGGACGGTTTTCTTTTGACCTTTGGCGCTCATTATATAAGGTCTGATCTTAGTTTACGGAAATAAGTTTGTTGATGATTGAAAATATCCAGCTGATATGGGAAAAAGGAGGAATCATTCCTGGCAATATGGAGACAGTTGGATACTAGAATCTTGTCGGTACTGTCAAAAGGTCTTGGAGGCTGTGTGCCTAATGTGTCAGTTTTTTTTCTCTTGTTTGTCTGTTTATTTGCCTGGTTGTTTTTGTGCTATTGATAGTTCGGCAATACTGCATTGTTTTTCGGTAAATCTGAATTTCTCATGGGGGGGGGGGGGGTTGGTTGAAGCTAGGTCTCAATATGGTACCGGTTTCTAAAATTGGCATTAGACCCAACCTGTATCTTTCCCCCGGGAAATTGATTTTCATGTGAGCAAACCACTTGGGACAGGAAATGAATTCAAGTGATTTCCCTCGACTTCCTTAAGGAGAAACATAACAGATGGCGTGACGAGGGCTCCAAAAAGAATCCTATGAAACTGCAATGTCCATGACAACGAGACGATATATGAGGATCGGGGGTGGGATGCATCCTCTCTTGGAAATGTCACGCCGTACGAGCACACAGGCGGGCAACGATCTCCAGGGAGAAGTGGGTTCCGCATCATAAGAAGGATTAACCAACATATTGGAAGGGGCTGGTGGACAGGTAAAGCGAAAAGGTAGGCTGAATTCCGCCCCGCAACTGGGGGCCCTCGTCTCAACTCTAGACGTTTGGCGATAATGAGGCTCTTGTCTCGCCGTGCGTCTGCAATTTTACCTGTCCTCTTGGGTAATGGAAGTCTTGCGCAGGTAGATGGAAATGAGAGAAAGTGGAACTTGATTCACTCTACTTACTTTATTAGGACTTTACCGGCTTCTTTCTTGTTTGTTTGAGACCTTGTTGTTCTGTCAAATACTTAAATATACCTTGAGGCTTGGAGCAAGGGTGACTAGATTACAGGTGTTTTCATTACATCCAAGATTCTCTAGCTAACCTAATAGTACAGAAAGGTTTTTAAATAAGTAAATAAGTATGATAACAATTTGAATATGGTGCCTCTACTCAAATATCCTAACAAAGTTGGATGATGTCTTTGACCCTGTCTGCACCGTAAGTTAGATTAAAATAATGTGTTCACAGTCTTTGGTGTAATAAACTTGTAGTTACAGGACATAGTGTCTAATTATGAAATGCCTTCTTTCCCAGTTTTATCTGCTGTAATCCTCTTTATCATCCATTACCAATCATACTCAATTCTCAGTTACCAATAATTATGATCTAATTCTAACATTAAGCTTAGGAGAATGGACTTACGAGATAATTGTCAATTTTGGGCGGAAAAAACATTCTAAGCCCTTATTTTTAGAACAACTTTAAATTACTGCTTTAATGTTGTTTTTCTAGAATAAAACCTTTGTCTGCCCCGACTTTGAAGTAGTTGCGGCTAGGTAATTGCGTCGCCTGGGTAAAGGTGTTCAGACAGGTATTCCCAGGAGTGGAACTTATCTTGGCTTGAGGCAATGTTCTCTTTATGTTGGTCAAGTGTTTTTAGGTAAGAGGGAAGAAGGGGATGATCGAGGCCCACTTGTTTCTGTTTTGTAAAGGAAGTTTGTTTTCTGGTTATAGAGGCAGAAGTTCTTTACTTCTGTTACATGATATGAATTAATAAGGGTTTAGGTACTAAAGAGGGAAGAAGAGAATATATAATGACAGTAGGATCCTAGCTTTAGGGGCCCAGCTATTTCTCTTATTTTCAAGGAAGATATTGTCTTTTGAGAGCCAGAAGGATGTTAAATCAGTGTGTAGTGATACAGGTTAACGCCCCTCTGTCTCTGAGCTGATAATTTAGTTGGTTGGTATTTCAAAATGTTAGAAGTGTGTGGAGAATGAAGTATGATCTGTTTCAAGGGGCCCAGTTGTTCTTCATAGTTTCCAAAGGATTTTGTAGGATCGTATCTCAAGATGTGCATGAAGTGGTAGAATTAAAGAGGAGTTGTTTACGCAAGTTAGCATGCATTGGCGAAGAAAAAAATATATATTTGGTTGACTGATAATATCACCTGAAAAAAATGATCCCTGAAAATGTTGTCTTTGAAATCAGAATAGCTAGTGGAAGAAATGTTAGAGACTTCGCAAGAAATGGTCTGACAGATAGTTTGATACTTATACAGAATACATGGAAATACAAAAACACCAATATACATGTAAATGATAGATAGAGAAAGAGAGGTTATATTGTATTGATGGCCTACAAGCAGGATGTGGGGATAAAGAAATATGCAGCATTTGGGAGGGGAAATACTGATTAATAATACAGTGACATTTGAAAATTGAAGATTATAGAGACAATTCAGAGCACACCGCTATTATCGATATGATGTGAATTCAGGATTCTTCTTAGCGTGTTTCTATATTGCTCATAGAACATAAAGGAGATGGAAACCCTTAGCTTTATCTTTCTTAGCATTTATCTGCTTCGATTGGGTGTGGGTGTATATATCTTGTAGAATAAGGCATCTGCATTTAAATATCGTCCGTTTGGAGCAAGAAGGGCATTAATGCATGTACTCTAACACAGAGTTAACCCCTTTCTGGCTCAGAACAGATGATATGGAAGTTCTTTGGAAAAGCGAAACTTTGAATTTTCAATTCCTGTCTTTTCCTCTGTGTGTGGTTGATGCATGGTTAGGAAAGGAATTCTATAAGGAGGGAAAAGCAGGCAGGCAGGCCATCTTTAGGAGGGAAAGAAAAGAGAAAACATTGTATTTCATTAGAGAGATACATTCAAGATCAGCGTCTTTTAATCCCCTCTTCGATCCATCATCGTATCGGTCGAGAACAGGTATGCGTTACCGTGACTGATCACCGAAGACGCTTCTCGTGGCAAACGATTCTCTCACGTTGCGTTATCCTGACAAGTTAGCGCCGTCGCCCCGTCGGTAAGCCCCTCACGCACCTCCGGGGTAATGTTTTGCGTGTCGTTCACCTTACGTCACCACTGCAGGTGTGCAAGCAAACAAGTTTCTTCTTCTTATCTTTCTCGACACCTCGTGCCAGGGATTTGTTGCTTGGTAGATTCCTGCCAATTTAGAGCTCTTAAATTTCAATGCTCCTCTCCGCATTAGAGGACGGCTCTCCTAATCACTATTAACATATTATGAGGCTTTAACAAATCGATATACCTGGGGGCTTTTCCCAGAATAAATGTCTCTTATCAAAGAGTGAGTATATCCCATCCTTGATACTCTAATGGTAAAAGGGATTCAATCCTGTAGGGGCAAAGAAAAGGGAAATACTTTATCAGGAAAGTCAAATATCTGTAGGTTTGTAGAAAATAGTTTGAATTAACTTAAGATTCATCATATTGAGACATTTTTTTTTATAAATTCTAGTTGAAATATGACCCCATCATATTTGGTTTGATATATGATTGACCTAAGGTTATCATGTACTCATTAATTCTGTAACCTATACCTCTGAATTTGACATGAACCGGACCTGAGAATTTTTTTAAAAGAAATAAAGTCAAATTGATTATTTCATAATGAAGGTGACAACAGAAAGCAAGAATACAAACAACAATAAAATTACCATTGCATCAAGTACAGTGTTGGTATGTCATGTAATTGATTCTTTTCATAGCAATCTAACACCTCTGCGTGGGGACTGCTAAATTACCTGAAATAGCGCCCTCTTGTAGTTAAAGGAAATATGTTTGGACGGCTTGATGACTCAATACATCCGACCAGAGCCGACCTGTAAGGAAACGTTGAGGCGTTCGTTTACCTTTTCATTTGCTCTGGACAGCCATTATTCCCATGTTGATCGTCATCTTCCCTCTAATTAGATAGGATATTGAAAGTTCTTAGTCGATATTGAAACTTGACCCTCCTAAAAGAAATACGGGGAAGGGGGAGGTGAAACTCCTAGATACAGCTAGAAGAGGAAACCGGTGAAATTAACAGCTGTAAAAAGTAAGGAGAACGACATAACCCATAATCTCACCATCTCGCTAGGGAATCTCTTGAATCTACTCAGGGGCCAGCAGGGGCGGCCCTCTCCTTGGTTTTTTTTTTCCCTGGAGCAACCTGAGAGAGTTGTTTTGCGAGGGGCGACGGTGAACGAAGTTAAAACGGAGGGAAGGAAAAAATTGACAGACATATTGGTTGACAGAAGGAGACGTCGGCGGCAGGTAAAACAAGAAGCGCTAAAAGCCCTTTCGCCACCGTCATGAATAATCATGAGTGAGTTAGATGAGGTGTTTTCATGCACCTTGAGACGACATCGCAAGGCGGGAGACAGATGAGGAAAGGTGTTCGTGGGGCGCAGGTAGAAGAAAAGGGGGTACACTAACATTCATCACAAGAGTGTTATTGGAAATATTCCCAGGCCCATCTAGTAGTACCATATGGTTGTTTTTAATCATCATGCGTGGGTAAAGGCAAATAACAACTGTGATTCTTAATTAAGGCTGACGAGAATTGATAGTTACCAGTGATTTTTAAGGTTGGATATTTGTTCATGATGTTTATCAACAAATGAAAATTATCTAGGCTACATTATTACAATCTAAATTGGTCATATATGTCATTAATTTTTTTTATGATCAATATTTTCCTAACCCTCACCTCTCTCTCTCTCCCTCTCTCTCTCTCACTCTGTCTGTCTCTCTCTATCTCTCTCTTTCTCTCTCTCACTCTCTCTCTCTCTCTCTCTCTGTTTCTCTGTCCATCTCTTTCTCTCTCTCTCTCTCTCTCTCTCTCTCTCTCTCTCTCATCTCTTTCTCTTTCTGTCACTCTCTCTTTCTGTCACTCTCTTACTTTTATTTTAAATCTCACCCTTACCATGTCTCTTCTTGAATTCCTTACTCTAATTTTATAAGCTATTAATCTTTTCTCTCTTACCCAATTCCCCTTCTTATATATTCTTACCTTCCTTCTCCTCATACATGAACACCTCCTCTTTCCCTCTCCTCTATATCTTGCTGCCGTACTCCATGCCATGTTATTATCAGCCCCTCTTGTCTTCTTGTCCCCCATTAATATATTGGGGATCACCTAATCCTTATTAGTTGGGGCGACTGATGGGGTGTATACTGTATCTCATACAAGAAATGGATACACAAAAATGATATTGCTATTTAGATGCAGCATAATCCATTATAATTGACAAGCCGTTGCTCGGCCAAAGGGGCCCAAAAAAGGGCAAGCAAACGGCAACTTGCTCTGATGAATGGATTTCCCTTGCAATGTAATTAAGAATATCTTGACTTCCTGCTTTCCTGTTAGATTAATGTATTTGTAAGTAATAACATGCTCCCCTTTTCATATACAATCTGATTGCAAGGGATGCTTATGCTTTATATCAAAAGCATTATGCTGACTTGATGTATTGGAGACATATACCTTTCTAATGTTTGATGATGCAAAAACAAAGCAGATACATATGTAGATGCAGATCTGGACATTTTACTGTAAGACAGATGTATGTGTCCAGTCATGCATCTATTGATGCATCAGATATAGATTGTGAAATTATTGATTTTGATCAAGCAAATTATGTAGGTCACACTTGCTTTGGAAAATTGTAAAGTGAAGAGCTCTTTGGGAAGAGGAAACAGAATAAAAACAAAACCTCCTCTTCCACCCCATTCTCACCAATGTCTGACAGCTTGAGAGAAATTTCACACGCTGCTCCGATTGAATAAATTAACCTTTTGTATCTGCACACCTTTACGTCTTGCGCACCTAGGAGACTATATGCTTGAGATACCTTTGCATGAAAATAGTTTTTTATTGGTAGTGCCTTGATGTGAGTTTGGAGGTTTTTATTGGAAAGGTAGCATCGCCACAGGAAATGGGTCCACCCAGAGACGGGCCACCAGCGCCGTTTTCATTGATGCCGTCAAAACTTTGATGTCGTGAGGGAAAAAAATCAATGTTTGAATGGCACGGGGCTAAGAAATCTGTACTGAAGAATACATGAGCTAAAAATATCATAGATGTTGATTGTAACTCATGGAGTTAATCCGTAAGGGGAATTCAAAGATGTTTTTAATAGTGATATATTATATTTGTAATTTTGTTTTGATGAAAGGAATGAACATGGCTAACATCAAGAGGATAATTTTCCTTGATATGTAGTCTGTTCCAGGCTCAATTAGGGCTATGAACATTACCTGATCAGCAGGTATACCAGAGTCTTTGATGTAGATTGTTAACAGATTTAACAGAAGATCCTGGACTTGCCACCAATTCCTAGAGGAGGTGGTCCTTGCCCTGTATGGTTTGGACACATGTCATGATGTCTTTGGCTTTGAAGATATTCTTGCTCTCTATGATGTCTTTTCTATCTCTCACTCAACTTAGTGTCTCTTTTGTCTGCCTTTATCTCTTTCTCTTTTCAAAAATTTACTCTGTTGGTCCCATTCACTGATATTGACGAGGGTATAGGTTTGTATTGTCTACCAGATGATTGTGACGTTAGCCAGATCTGAATGAACTCCCCATCTCCGTTCATCTGTCCTCTGTATCTTGCTCTTCACACACTCCCTTTCTCTCTAGGTGTTCTTTGTATTATCAGACTTTGTCTAATTTCCTCGTCCATGATCTCCGTTCACAATACCAGTAGCAAATTCAATCATCCTTCCAAAATTAAGGGCTCCCCTCAGAGCAGGCTAAGACAGTATCATTAATGTTAGACCTTGAGATGTTTAAGAACTGTCTGATGCTGTGCAATCAGTCACGTTTCTGGATGATGCGTTGTTCTTCCATTTTCAAATAGTATCTACTTACAGCCAAATTAAGCTCTGTTCACTCTCAGCAGACAGTTTATATATCATTAATGAAACTACTCATATCAAACACAATATACATCTTAATTTTGTTAATTCCCCCCCCCCCCTCCCCAACCCCACCGGACCCCACCCACCCCGCCGAGCTCCACCCCACCGAGCCCCACCCCACCGAGCCCCACCCCATCGAGCCCCACCCCACCCTCATTTTGTATGCAAACAATAACCTTAATGTCTGGAACACCTCTGCTGTCTATAGATCTAACTCGTTACCCTTTCACTGTAACAGCTAAAGCAAGTTGAGTTACATTTGGATTAAATACTGCACATTGTGATTTGGGACAACACGTTATCCTAGTCGAGCCGCATGCTCCATCTATATTCTCTGAATAATGGATGAAGTTGTGGCTTGAGAGGCCGGCCTAGGTTAAAAGCTACCAAGGTGGTCATTGACTTTAGATTATGAGACAAGAAAAGGGGAAAAACAGGATTTCCCCCTTATTCATGAGGACCAAGAAAACACATTTTGTTAACAGGAATGTTTGCTCAAATTTTACATTTGAGAGTTTTTAGGAAGTTTTTTTGCGATAAAGCTTTTTCCTTCTTACTAAGTTTATTCATAACAGACTGCCGTGAGTATAAATGCAATGATACTCATTTTGGAGAAGTAATGTATTATTCATCTTATAGTAGCATTGACAAAGCTGTTGTTAAGAAAAAATTGTGGTAAAGCTTTCTTTCTTCCTTTTTATTTCCGTTTTGTTATACCTCTTTGCCCTCTCCCACTCCCATTCACACTTTGTTTTGGCATTTATGATTGCCTTTCGTTAAAAAAAGAATTCTTCATCACTTCACACTTTATCTCTCTCTCTCACTCTCTCTCTCTCTCTCTCTCTCTCATGCGACTGCTTCAAGGGAAAATAGCATGACTGAAACATACCAGTAAAGAAACGTTTTCAATCCATTAATGAGATTGTGAAAATAAAATACTTCCTCCAGCTGAACATATTTTCATCTCTAAATCAGATTATGAGCTTTAAGTCCGATAGTATGGTGTCCTTAATCTTGTAATTGCATTATCCATAGCAGATTTGAAACATATATATCCTGCCCCATGTAAGAAGCTTAAATCCTGAATGCTTACCTGTCCAGTATCTCCTCTCTCGACAGCTAGAAGGGCGTTACGTCGGTAATAAAAGGGTGTAAGTTCACACCCTTCTGGCTCTCAGCAGTAGATCCCATGTAGGCTGTCATAACAAAAACCCAGACGACGCGAATGTAACGTCGCTTCCAGCTCGACTGGGAAATTGATTTTCATCTCACCTTTATACCTGATGGGCATGGGGGTGCAGTTATAGGGCTATCATCACATTAGATTTGTGCCTGTGAGATACCATAGATACGGGTAATCCTCCCCGTAGCCATTGGATATATAAGATGATTAAACCTTAAAGCAGTCATACTTTTCCTTTTTCATTCAACCCACATCATCGCTATATATTCTACTCCTTTGTAATATAAGACGGATTTGTTCAGGGCCGGTTGGCTCTAAAGGTGAAGCTGTCAATTTGGGTTTCTTTTTAGTTTATATTTTCTCTTAGATTTAGTCTTTCTAGATACAGAAGATTTTCGAGCCCATTCATTGAACTATGAACCTTGTTTGAGCTTATAATTATCTTCTTCTTTTTTTTCTGCTGAGAGCTTGAAGGGGCTTGTGATAACGTTATACTCCCGCTCAATGTGCCCCTCCCTCATCCTGAAAGTGGAAAGACGCCCCTCGTACGAATGAAGCCTGGTGAAACCTTTTGTAAAAGGTCAGGACAGGTAGATGTCCTGACTCTATCATAGCCCTGTGATTATGATGTGAGAGAAGCACCATTTGGTTAACTTTACTCTGGTCTAGCTCCTTGTTTCCAGTGGTAGGAGGCAAGAGCTCATCCACCCTATGCCCTCCATCCCACCCCCATCCTGAAAATTGAGCACTGCCCCTGGTATTGAGAGAAGCCTGATGAATCCTTTTTAAGGGTAACTGTCCTGGATTGTAGCTGTCCTGAATGGTCTTGTGATGATGTTGTGAGAGAGACAAGTATGTTCGGGGTAACCTCACTCTGGTGTAGCTTCTGTCTCAGGTTGGATAAAGGCAATGTCTTGATGATGATGATGACGAGATGGATACATGATTGTAGAATATATATGCAATATGGACATTTGTAAAAGGATGCAGTGCATTGACATCTGCAAATATCGTGCTATGATAATGGTTGCAGGCTGCAATGTTTACTATAAAGCTTGTCTGCAACACAATTTTTGTAATAACCTGCAGAAGTTTTTGAATTTGAGATATTTGGAATGAAACTTGAAAACCCAAAATGATAATGTCATTACATTAAAAGTAACGGACATCTAATATTTATGAAGAGTCTTAAAGAAAGAGAAAATGTGAGAACAAGTAATATAGAAACACAATCAAAAATTGAGAAAAGAACTTTTCACTGCGAGCATAAGTCAATTATAAATGTGTGAGGGTCTTGTACAGGCTTTTGGTCATTAATGATTATGCATTACAAGTAACACCTAGTGATGTATTGAGATGAGAAAGAGAGACAAAGACAGATAGAGACAGAGAGAGAAAAAAAAACCAGAGAGACAGACAGAGACAGAGAAAGAGAGAGAGAGACTCAAATTGCCAGAGTACTACATCAAGAATAATTTGGGATGACTGACCATGTTTATATTCATAGCCAGGGGGTGAACATATATATACTCTCTTAATGAATCTTTCCATCTTACTTCATGCATCATAAAACAAGCGTTGGACAAGACTTTCAACAGTTACTGCTCTTAGTGATGATGTTCTCTTAACCTCATGAATATTCATTGGTGATTATACCCCCCGGCGAGGCATTGCCAATGAGTTGTTTCGTAAAGATGTAAATGACATCCATGGATGAACTCTAGATCAACCCCAGGTCCGTTGGCAGGATGAAGAAAATGAAAAAAAGATTTGAAAGCCTATATTTTTTGTAAAGGTTTATTCTGAATTATTCAAGGATATCCATCACTGATGTATGCAAAAGAAAAGAAAGTGAGCATGATGTTCCATTTTTTCATGGACACTATTATTCCTTATCCATCATAAAACAATCTCTTAGTGATGATGTCCTGTTAACCTCATGAATATTCATAGAATGATTCAACCCCTGGGGATCATTGCCAATGAATTTTCACTAAGATGCAAATGAGGTGGATGAACTTTAGATCAACCACAGGTCCCTAGTTTTTCTATCTAACTGTTATAAAGAAATAAAATATAAAGAAAAGGGCAAATAAAGATGATAGCATGGACTTTTTAGGTTTATTCTGAATTATTCAGGTTAATCCATCATATGCTTGTCTCTGAAAGCAAAAAAAGGTTTTCAAGTCAGTTGCAATTTATCATAAATTGTATCTCAAGTCTAAATCATATGAAAAAACTAGTGAGAGAAACCAAAAGAAGAAAATGTACTCATTGAAGTGCACATATTTTATTTCAGACAGAGGTTAAACAATCAACAACAATAGAAAGTCTAGAAATCATTTTTTAAAGCTATGAAATAAAATTAAAAAAGAACAGGAATAAAATGCCTTTTAAAACATTAGAGGTCCTGTAAAAGATCTAGAAGTGAATTCATTGACAAGAGATTTGAAGAAACAAATATGGATAATTGTAAGTTTAGGGGAAATAACAAGGTAGAGAGAGTGAAGCCTGTGGCTCAAGCTTCAAGGCATGAAATATCGGGAAGGAAGCAGAAGAAAAAATTAACATATAAATCTAGGAAGAGAGGATTATTTTGTAGGAAATGGTAAAAGTACAGAGGGGAGAATGGATGAAGAAAGATTAGAGATCATAGGGGATTTAAAGGAAAAATAGTAAAGGAAAAAGGGGATGGTAGAGATCATGTCAAAATAGAGAGGGAGGAAAAAGAGAAACAAGGGAGAAGAGAGAGAGAGAGACAGTGAGAGATAGACAACAATCTTAGGTATAGATTTCTCAGCTTTTTAATACAGTTGCCACGAACCTTGCCACCTTTGCATTGACGTAGCTGTCCAACCATTATTACTGCTGACGATAGGGGCCCACCACAAGGCTGGAGCCTGGAAATAGCCAGCCAGCCTCATCACACCGTAATGTTTTCCGTTAAGATATACCCAAGGATATACCCAGGCGGAAAACAGTAGTCAATAAATTTGGCCTGTGCTGGCTATTTTCAATTGCATGCATTCTGTGTCTGAGCCAGGCGAGCACGTCTTTTTTTTCTGGTGAGGAGGTGGTGTGTGGCGTAGCACGGTGGCGTATGATGATATAGATAATGGGATGGTGTTATTGACGATGTGGTGCTGGTAGAATTCTTAATGCGCCACAGTGAGGAGACAGAGGGCATCCAAGAGGCATCCGGGAGCAGAGGTAACTTGCGTTTATCATTATCCGTCTCACATGTTTGGTCTGTGTCGTATGTAGTTTCTTTGAGAGTGGAGGAGGACGTGGCTACGTGTGCAGTATTGGCATGTTGTGTGGAGGAGCGTGGTGATCGAAAAGGCAAAATGGCTGCCTTGCGCTGCGTGTCAGTTTGTAGTCGTACAGTGATGGGTGCTTTGATCAGTTGAAAGACATTCTTATATGTTGGAATGGCATCATGACAGAGAGACACGGTGGTAGATAGATAGAGAAACAGACAGAGAAAGAGAGAGCTAGAGAGAGAGAGAGAGCTAGAGAGAGAGAGAGAGAGAGAGAGAGAGAGAGAGAGGGGAGAGAGGAGAATGAAGAAAAACAACAGGAGAAATGAATATATTTACAAAGGTGTGTGTACTTATAGATAGTGAGAGATGAGGTAGTGGGTAGTTAGCTCACTATTAACCAAACATGAAAGATAAAGAAAGAAGGAAGAGAGAGAGAGAAGAGGGAGAAAGAGATGTAGAGAGAGTGGGGGGTAGAGAAAGAGGGAGAGTGTGTGATGAGGAGAGACACACTACTTCTAAAACACATATTCTATCAGTTCTCATCATGTACTGGTTTTTGTGGTCACTGTAGAATAAACTATTTTAATGCGCTACCCAAAATTTAATGGACTCTTCTTCTCTATATCTACATGCATCAATAATACTCTACATGAGAACAGAATTGATGATGATGATGGCCTTGGTGTAGCGAAGTGGTCCATTAATTTGTCACCGTAACCCACGGTAACCCCTCATCTCTATAGCAGAGAGACATATTAAGCATCCTTTGTGTATAGTAATTAACATATACCCACTGTAGACTGCTCAGGCTCAATATAGCAGAAGCGAGCTGATGAGGCCCACCTTAGGTATGTCTGTATATACAACTGGAAAACATCGCCATACGTCGCTTTATGGCGTGCGTAGTTCCAGACTTCTTGCTAGCCGAGGCGGCCATTATTGTTTGGGTGTCGTGCTTTTTACAAGCTTTACATTTGGCGCAAGACATTTTTCTTTCATACCGCACTGTCTGCATCGATGTGTGTACGCGAATGCAAATGGTGTTGGTGCGTGCATGGAGTGTTAATAATAGTTTTATTTGAGTACCGCTGCTACCTGTTGAGCACAAGGCTTATTTCATGCATATACTTCAACTTGAATACCTATATTAACCCGTTCACAGCCAAATTCTCCCATTGTCATAGGCTTAACACAGGGACTAACTGGTTCCTGTAATCAAGGGGTTAAAGCTTGTATTATGTTTTTGTATGATGCAAGTGAAAAATCCTTTAACAAATATTTTTTTCTTTCTAAATACTGATTTTAATTTCTGTTCTATAAGACAATATGTTTTGGCTTCTGTTATAGTTTAGTTATGATTCGATTGACATTAAAACTTGATAAATATGTGTTAATTAACTTGATCTTAGTTCACAATAGGTAGAGAGGTAATTGTCCACTAAAAAGTGTACCAATAAATTTGTCTATAATATGAATTATAAATGCAAAAAATGTAAAGTGTTCAGTGTGAAAAAACGCCCTTGATTTTTCGAATGGGGTTTCAATTCAACTCCACAATGAATTTGGTTTAGATTTTATAAACAAGGATAAAATAACCTTTATTTCTCTGTGATTATATTGCGGCATGTTTTTTCAGATTAGTTCATTTGATCTAGAATGAAATGTTTAAAAGTGTAGACCTGCATAATGCTTAAGCTAATGATATCTCCTCTAATAACATAATAATGATAATAATAATAATAATAATAATAACATGTCTTGTTTACCCAGGGTAGCCTCATCAGTGTTAATATTTCTCCCATAGAGGGCCGTGCAATCATATCATTACCCTGGCTTACGTGTATTCCTAATATAGTGCAGACTTCCAAATACTCTGCATATTAAAACTAATATTTTTTTTCTCCTTTATTTCCATTCATTTTTTTCTCTTATCATGTCGCACAGAGAAAGGTAACAATGTGATGAAATTAGTTTTAGTCTGTGAAAATTTGTGATAATGCTTGACTATTTGCTTTATATTTTTTGTTGTTTTGTTCTCTTTCTTTCTGTAATTTCTGTATTTTTCTTATATTCAGAATTTGATGATATGGTTGTTTAAATATTCATTATTGTTGATGTTTCTTTTTAATCGGCTTTTTTTGTTTTGCTTTTCAGAAATTATTTACTATTGATCAGTTTCTTATATCTGTTGCATTTTTATTATTTCATATAGTTTTCTATTTCTTTGTTGAGTGTCTTATTTTGTTTAATTGAAACTCAAATTCAAGCCATTTATCATCATCATCATCATCATCATATTATTATTATTTGGTTGGAACTATCTATCTCGGTTTCTCAATAAATTATGCATGCCATTCATTACAATTATTCATCAATGTTCACTTCAATACTTACATCTTGCATGTTTTCATTGTCATTGTCAAAATATATTTGTTTATTTTTTACCAAAATCTCTTCATGTTTCAAGCACCTTTATTTTTAAATTCTGATGTTAGTAGACATTTTTTTGTAGTGTTTTGTAGTAATCATAGACTTTTCCTTTGATATTCAGAAATATATTTTGATAGAAGTCTCATACGCGTTAATTCAGAGCAATAAGATTTCTGTTGGATTGATCTCACCCATTATATTTTTGCAAGTAATAAAACTGTCAAAAACATCAAATTTCGGTCACTTAAAATTGTGCTGCTCGGCTTGATATTATTTAAATCACATTTTCGTTGAATGTTGCCACCTTTTTTTGAGCCCTCCTCACTGCTCCCAATCTTAGTCAATGGTTGAGTGATGGTGTGGCACACTTGATCAATGAAATCAAGCCAAAGAGAAGCACCTGGACGGGTATAATATCTCAATATTCAATCTCATAATTGAGGCACCCTGGAAGTGCTCAAGATATGGTCACCAATCTGCCGGTTTGACTCCAGGGCCTAGCTAGCTAGCTGATCTGTGATTGCCTCAAGAATATTAGAGTGCACACGCTCAGACCAATCATAGTTTAAAGGGATTGGGTATCTGTGCCTCAGATTCTAAACGAAATCAAGGATTTAGCTCATGATTCAATCATAAGCCGATTGCCTGTCTGATTATCAAGATATTTATGATTGGAATTCGAAATTTCAAAAACAACACTACAGTCTATTGGGGACAAAAGTGAATTTTCATCCATTTTTCACTCCAGCAGGAGTCATGTCTGTGATCACTCGTTTAGAAGTGAATATCGATTCAATTTAGAGAGAAAGCACTATTTTTACTCTCCAGAAGATTCACATCAGTTATAAATCTATGTTTTGAAGAGAGTAGAGGATAAGCATTTGGGTAAGCGTTTAGTGTCTAGGTGTGCATGTATCACCTTTCCAAACCATATTATATCTCTATTTTTAATCCTATATTCATTGATGGAAGGGTAAATTAATCTGACAGAAGAACTCGACAAGAAAGCACGCTCAAACTTGAAGCAATATAAAACTTCCTGTGGTCACAAAAATCACTAGTCGCTCGTGCACATGCAGCAATTATTTGATCATACAAAATGTTTTTAATTGTCTATAGGTGGAACACTTGCACCAAAAACGCCAGCACAGGAACAATCTATGAGCCTTAATGGCATCCATCTATCTATGAGCTATCTTCTTTAGATATGAAATAAGCAGGCTACAATTGAATTTTATTGGTTTTCCACCTCTCCCGCCAAAGCGTGCTAGTAGGTTAATCAATTTTTAATTGCCTAAATCGAACCCTTGCCAGGCGAGTACACACACAAAGAAAACGTGTTAAGGTAGGGAACAAGACAACTGTTAAAGGGATTGGGTAACTTTGCCCCAGATTCCTAAAAAAATCCCAGATTTAGTTCATACTGTAGTCATAGTTATAAACCTTTAGGTCAGTCAGGGATTCCATGACTTTTACAAGCCGATCGCTTGTCTGATTATCAAGATATTTATGATTGGAATTAGAAATGTCAAAAACCATTTTCCCAACGGTTTTTATAACACTACAGTCTATCGGGGAAAATTAGTATGATAAAAACCGGTCACTCAAAGATTTTTACTTTTTTGAAGCACAATTTTTTAGGGCTTCAATATTACACCATATCACAGACACTGATAACACGTAGGGCCATGCATCTCAGATTTGTAAAACTGGAAACATTGTTAAACGATGCCTTTAAGCCTATGTTTGCATTACCTACGACAGACAACGTCTGGAGTTTGAGGAATGGAAAACATGCCGTCTCATTCCAAATTATTGTGTATGTAATCAGTAAATTGGCAATTGCCTCTCACCTGAAAGCATTCAGGCGGGATCAAAATGTCTGGGCAATGCTGCGTTGCTTAGCAACTGCGATTATCCCCATGGCTTATTATCAACTCAGCTGTGAAAAGTTGGATGATTGTAATAAATGATGTATTCATTGGGAGGTTTTGAAAGAGAGGGTATTGGCAATATTTCATTTATCTCTGTGTAATTCAACTTTTGAGCTTATTCAAAGAATTGAGCATCTTTGACGATTTATGACAGGAAAATTAGAAGCTATTTCCCTTTGGGTGCAGTGTGATTAACAACGCAATTCAACAGACGTAAAAAGGGGATGTGTTTTCTATTTTAGGGGGAAATTCATTCATCTTTTATTTTACATAATTTAATTGGATTTGTTATTGAGGATGTATAGTCAATATGAGAAATTAATGTATTTAAAAAAAAATGAAGAGACAAATAAAAGATATTTTGAAGAGACAAATATGCAAAGGGGAGATCAAGCATCAGTTATGGAGACTTTACTCAAAGAAGTGAATTGGTCCTCTTTTTTTATTTTTACACCGCAAGGTGCGAGACTGAATGAATGAATATCGCTCGGTTAGGAATTTACACCTGGGAATTTGATGATGCACCAAGCTTTCAAAGCCATGCCTCCCTCAAAACAGAGCAGGTCATGCAAGCAATGAGTAAGAAGTCCTCAAAAGCGGTGAAAGAGTCAGATATTATTCCAAAAGGAATAAAAAAAGAAGTTAAAAAAAGGGGAGAAGAAGATAAAAACTTGATGTTAACCACTGAGTAAGAATTGAAATCGTACACCACTTGTTTGGGAGTGCATGCGCGGCTGTATTTGAAAGTGTTGCCTATCTGCATAGATATTTAATGCATGATGACACGTCATGTCTACGCTGGCGCCAGACTGTCTGGGTACTTGTTTACCTACCTTTTTTTCTTTTACCCATCCGCGCTCCACCATCAAGCAGAATCCTTGAGTCGCACGTGGATTGCGAGAATACTCCAAAACTTTTCCATGCCTGCTCAATCATTGTGAAGATGGAAGTTGGCAGGCTGTTTGCAGATGACATTTGTATCTTTTAGTCCTCGTTCGGACTAAGAGGAAAGAAATGAAGGCCCTTCTTGAGTTGAAGTGTATCCAGGGCTTTAACATCTGTGTACTCGGTGCTCTATATAGGCCCTGAGGCTCTCATGCTCCCATCGGCAAAAGAAATTTGTCAGTTGCAGCCTCTTTCCGTTTTAGGAACCTATTTGGCCAAATTCTTGGGGCGGGATTTGAGGGTATGAAGCTTGAAACAAATGATTTCCCTTGAAAGGTCTTTTGACTGTGTCATCAATCACGCCATTTGTATGAAGATGACGATGGCAATGGGTTTGTATTGGTTGTTAACGAGGCGGGGAGACTACCGACGCCGGATTGGGTGGGTAGGACTAGGATACAAGCACAAATAACACTTGAAAGGGAATGATGGCCTACATAATTCAGTGGCAATTGAATTGAATCTGCACTTTTACAATGATCATGGATGCTGTATTTTATTCATTTTCCTCATTTCCTGTAGAAGAAATAAATATATCTTAATCAGAATACTCAAAGAGAAAGGTGGTTTACCAGAGGTACTTAAAACACAATATATGTATAAAAAGGATGTCACGCAGAAAGTATGTGACATATCAATTTACCCTATTTCACTTTCCAACACTTTTCCATCCATGCTAAATCCTTTTTTCATTACTTCTGGTATCATGTTTATATAAATGTTGATGTGCAGCTCCTTGAGGGCTAGTTTTCCTATTCCTATTTCATGTTGATCGGCACGGCGCAATTTATAAGAATGTCTAGAGAATATGATGGTAATTATAAATCAAAATTCAAGAACACTTCTATCAAATCCTGTCCACGCAGGAAGCTGTGTGTTATTTGAAACTGGAGAGCCTGTTGAACTCTGATGTGTCCTGTCTTTCCTTTTCTCTCCTTGCTATCCAATCAATCTTTGTTTCTTACTTGTTTCATATATTATACCCTCTAAAGTCTCTGTCTCTGTCTCTCTTTCTCTCTCATTCTCTCTCTCTTATATCTCCTCTTGTTTCTATTTAATGCATTCTCATGTTATTTCACACTTTCTCTCTCACACTGCTCTCATCTCTGGTTCTCTCTTCCTTCACTTCTCCCTAGTGTCTTTTACTCTCTCCCCTTTCTGGTTCTCCCTCTTTTTCTTTCACTGTTTACTTCTCTATATTTCTGTCTTTGTTTTCCTCTCTCAATCTCTCTCTATCTCTATCTCTCCACCTCATTCTCTCTCTCTCTCTTTAGTTTTTCCTTTGCCCTTATCTATTCCAGCTCAAGTTTTCTCTTGCTCTCTCTCTCTCTCTCTTTTTCTGTCCCTGGCTTTCTATTTTCTTTGCTCCCTGTTTTAATCTCTCACCCTTTCTTATCTCTCTCTCTCTTTCGCTCTCTTCTCTTTTCTGTCTTTCTCTCCTAGTTGTATTGATATAATTTGAGAACTTGTCAGTCCCATGTCTTTCCCTAAACCGATGGAACCAACTCTTGGGAAATGGGCAATCCAGAAAATCCCCACTGATTCTACATCCAAGGCATGGCAGCGCTTCAGCGCTCCACTCCAAATCCCGGCAGATCCTGTATCATGGAAGAGCGCTTCCAACCCCAGATGGTCGCGATGCGCAACGCATGGCGGGAAATCAACCTTCGAACAGGGTTATAGAAGGCATGTAAACATGGAAATATCAAAATACACTTGTTGTGGGCAGCTTGTTGCCCATTAGATGATCGTCACTTAACCGCCATCAGCCCCCTGCCCCGACCTCATGAATAAGAGGTGCAGACATCGTGGCGCCCGAATGTGATTAACGCTCGTGAGAAATACCACATTTTGCTCATTTCTCGGCAAATTCCTCCCCACTTGAATCCAGTGACACTCGACACTCCCGCTACTTCTCTTCCTACTTCTCCCTTTGCATTTCCTCGTTAAAAAATCCACTCGTCCCTCTTAAATTCTTTATGACAGGCCGATGTGTAGTTGTATGACCCATTCAAGAAGTGATGACTTTTAAACATGTTCAATGCCTTCTGCCCCGGCTTCTTATTCCTCGTTTCTTTCGTAACACCTTTTACTTTTCTTCTTTCTCATGCTCGCATGTCAAAGACGAGCCCCCCCTGAGAGATGTTAAAGTGCATTAGAATTAGAGATCCGTTTCCCCCTGGTAGATGGTTGGAATATCAAATGCTTCTTTGATGTTCTTCTTATACAAATAAAAAGAATTCAATGGCGAAAATGAAGTTGCCAAGTTGAAGTGCGTCGCCTGGGACTGATCTATCAGCATTCAAAGAAGTTTGCCGATTGCCAGAGAAGAAATGTATTCGGCTTTCCGCTTAATTTTTTCTGTAGAGGAATGTCCGCTAGATTTGCATAGTGGCAAGCTGCTCTGAGTTCATCAGTGAGGCTAACCTTGCGGTACAGTCATTTTGCAGAGGGTGCGAGAGAGAAGAGGCAGAGCTATGTTGAGCCCTTAGCATTGTAAATCCTGTCTAACAAGACTATAGTCTACAAGTGTGATAATGATATTCATATATTCAATGTTGGAATTTGCATAATTTGGTGGATACAATTTTTATATTGACTGGAAGCTTACCAGGTAACCAAGCTTTTGTACCTTCATGTGAATATTCTTGATGTATTTCATTTTAGTTTTGAAAATTCTTGATAACAAATCTTCATTGTTTCAATGATTTTCAGTTCATTCTGCATGCAATTATGCAAATATCTTCAAATCTGTTGTACATTATGGAATACGATATTGTGAATCTTTAAGTTTCACTGTTCCTCTTGCTTGCTTTCATATTTTATTATGTGTTTTGTTTACTACCTTGGCATTTATTTAACTTCTACGTTCAAAATATTTGTGACATTTATCATGATTTTACTTGTTGTGTCATTGTTCCTTGATGTTTTGTTATTTGTTTTTGGTAATTGATTATTAATTTATAATTTGTCAAATTACAACAATGTAACTGCTTACTTTTCCAACAATTTGAATACCTGTATGTATTTGAAAGTCACAGAACATTCTCAAATTTAATCAAACTAGGATAACTTGTAACTGAAAATATAATCAGTCAGTATTCTCTCAAGACACAATTCCACCAAGAAGAATATCTCTATGCAGTAAAAAAAAAAAGATTTCTTGAACATTTTGTGTTGCTGTTGAGGCAATTTGTAAAATGGGGACTCGGTGGGATTTTCCCTTTTGATGTGCTCCGGGCTGCCAGAGCTACTCGATCTGTGAAGCCTTGGTAATAAGTTTGAAATCACATAGCAGCATTTTATCATAATATGTCACTAGTTTTGCGAGCCGGCGTTGGAACATAGACTTTAATTATTGCACATACGCTCTGGCTTGCGAAACTAGAGATGTATAATTACTGCGCGCAATTATAAGAAAGAAAAATCAAAGACTGCTATTTTTACTTTATTTTCCTTTTCTTTTCTTTTTTTCCTAGGGACTTTGCTTATGTGGCCAGGGACAAGGTGACCAAGCGCTACAAGTGCCACGTGTTCCGATGCGACATCCCGGCTAAGGCCATCGCCAACGCGCTGCACGAGATCTGCGCCAAGGTGATGAGCGAGCGCCAAAAGGGCAACACGATCTCCATGGTAACACAAGGTCAGATGATCAGACAGCAACAGCAGCAACAATTAATGCAAATGAAGAGCATTTCCCTGGACAGCAGTAAGGATGCCACACACACCCCATGTAAGTCTATAGCCCTTTGAAGGTCAAAGTTCAAAGGTTATTCTCCACATTCTCAAAAAATATACAAAGATTGTGTATCTATAGAAAAACATACAATTTGTGGGTCATTACTGAGAACATAAAAATTATCAAAAACAGAAGAAAAAACTTTCCAAGAGACAGAGTTAGATATATAGAAATGTGGTTGGAATCTTTTTTTTTAAGTCATTCTAAAGCTTTAGGTTTTACTGGTGTTTCTTTTTCATATGTTCTCAATCAATATAAAGCATTTGGTTTTGACCTCACTTCATGTGTAACTTCAATCCTGAAGTGTTTTCAAATAGTTCACTCCAAATTTTAAGGGAATATGACAAAAACCCTCAAGAATAGTATTTGTCCTGCCATCTTCAGATGTGCTGCAAAACATCACCCTCAATACTTTGCTTCTTCATATTACATTCTTTTTAATACTCCAAGCGTGCGTCAAGTGCCATGTTTTTTAAGAGATGGCAACCTCTTTCTTGTACCACCAGCCTCTCTCGATTTCTTTCTATTTGACCTTACTGAACCAAAACCCAGGGAGCTCCTTTGAGAATTCACTGAACTAGAAAAGTATGAGTGGTTTTGAAGCTATGGTTACAGCTTAAACTCGGGGTATCTTTGGCAGTGTTCGGTGAAACCAAGCGCGGGATGTGTTGAGAGTATAGTTCACACTTTCCAGTTATATTGTTGAAATCCTGATCAAAGAAGTTCTTAATCGGAATATTGTCAAGAAACATTTCTTTTTATCATTAGAATATATCTATTTGGATAACAAGGATCAGATCTGAGAGCAACATACATGTACAAGTTGTCTGTTTTAAATCTTGGTCTTGATCAATTTAAAGTAATAACGATAATTGCATATGACATTATTCTTTTAGTGACTTATGGAACTGTCCTATAACATACATTTGTTGTCAGTCATCAGGATACAGAGAAAACTTCTAGAGCCCTGTATAAACATAAAAATAGTCAAGAAAGCAACAACATCTTGTCCATGATATCACAACATGATATGCTAATAAACATATTTACAAGTGATTCTAACTTTGATGGAAGTGTGATTATTAGAAAAAAAATGGTTGAACATAAAACTTCTTACAACCAACTTGAAAAATGCTCATATTTTGTTATGGTTCATTCTTGGGAGTGATGTTGGAGCACCAGGACCTGTTTCATAATTTTGTTTGTTAATAACAAGTTACAATAACTGTTATAAGCTACTGAAATCATGGTATTTGATTGGCTGAGAGCAAACTTGTCATAGAAATTTGGCATTTGTTATTGATAACACGTTTTGTGAAACAGGTCCCAGCTCTTGAGAGTGTGAATGCATTTTTGATCAGAATGTGAATGCATCTTGGCTGACGAAACATTTGAAACCGTGACTGGACGAGAAATATTAAAGAGCGACTAGTGTAGATTAATTCAATATGATTGATACACTGAACCAGATGCATATATAATAACTGCGATATAATTCTCCCCCGTATGAAATTCCCTTCCGTATGGAGTCAATTCTGCGGGGTTGGATTTCTTTGAAAAGCATTCCCAACGTCAAAAACAGTTCAATCAAGTTGGATTAATTCCCATGATTTCTCTTGACAAATGAGAGTCGGTTTGGATTCCCGAGCCATGAAAATATTTTTGGAAGATGGCAGGCATATCATATGGTATATCAGTATCTTTCTAAGTATGTGAGTTTAGAAACAGGGGACTCCATATGCCCACATGAGCAGTGATTTGTTTTGAGCCATGGAGGTTTTTTCTCTTATTCTTTCTGTGTCTCGTGTAACTGCTATTGAAGTCATTCTCTTCATATCTTTTTTATGTGTGCCTCTCTTTCTGTCTATCTCTCTGTCTCTGTCTCTGTCTCTCTATTATAACTCTCTCTCTCTCTCTCTCTCTGTCTCTCTCTCTCTCTCTCTCTGTCTCTCTCTCTCTCTGCCTCTCATCTGTCTTTCTCACTTGGTGCTCTTATCACTATCTATATCTGTCTCTCAGTATCATACCTTATTATCTCACTCTAATTCTCTTGGTTGATTTCTTTTAGTTTCTCAAGATTTATGAGTTGATTTATTAATTTCATATTCTTTACACATTATGATCAGTGCATAATACTCTCTTTCTATTTCAATATCTTAAATTCTGTATTCTTTTCCTGATCCTCTCAGAATACCTCACATTCTATTATGATATTCGATTATCTTCTCTCTCCTTCTCTGGCCCAGCAAACAGATGTGGGGTGCATAAATACTCCTCCTCAATCTATTTTTATACATCATCTTATATGATATAGTGTGACATTCTTTTTCGTTCTCTCTTTGTTCTCTCACAAGATGTATAATACTCGATTGTCTCATCAATTCTTTCTCTCTCTCCTTCTCTTTCTCTCTTTGCCTGACATAGCAGCAGGTGTGGACTTTCCTACCCCCAAGATGGAGCCCATCACTGTCTTCCGTGCCAACTATGTAGGAAGTACATCAGCGGTCAAGCAATCGGGTCAGTTGAAACAGTTTACACTAATCTATTTAAAGATACTATGTCCCATTTGCAACCAACATCAAATTCTGTAGAACTTTGCATGAATTATGAATATGTCATGCATGTCCTATCTGTGAAATTTAAATGTTAGCAGCGTCCTAATATTCCAACTATGCACGGAAACTCAGTGTAACTTAGAAAGTTCTAAATTAGTATTACCTTTCAAATGCAGTTGGAATTTTACCTTTTTTGGGGGGAGGGGGGCCTGCAAATATCAGTATATATCTCATCTTTACAAGGGTACTTTCAAAACCCTATCTGATGACAGCTCTTCAAAATTCTTGGGTCAATAAATGTTGAGAACAACAGTTTGCCACTATCACAAAAAGCAAAGATAATGAACAAAAAGGAAGAGGTATTACATTATAAAAACAAAATGAAAACAATTATTTTCCTTCATACTTCCTTGCATAAATATCATTTTGCAGCAAGAGTACAGTACCTTGCTATTTTGGTATTTTATTTCCTTCTTACCACAGATAAAACATTATCAATACCCTTGCTTTGTCTAATTATTTTGTCCATGGCTGTAATACATTTAGGAAAGGATGATGCAAATTTGAAGAAGGGTTAAACTGCCAAAATGCAGTATGCGTACAAAATATCGTACAGTTTGAATTTGAATTTTGAATTTTGAATTTGAATTTATTTGAATTTATTAACAACAACACATCACAATAATGACAGTACATATGAACAATCATACAATGCAAAAAAAAAAAAAAAAAAAATAATAATAATACTGATACATGTATACAAGTACATAACATAAGAGTAATGTCGATTGAACAGTAATGGTTTTAAAACAATATTTTTTAGACATACATCTGCATACTATTAAATGTACAAAAGATATATACTTAAATATGCATATTACTATGTTTAGGTGAAGTTGTTAATTGGAACTAGAAGTTAGCACAAGTGCTAGTCGAGCCTAGTTCCATTCTTTGGCAATTTTTTTTTTCTGTTAATTTGTTTTTACATATGAATGTAAAACTTGTTTGTTTTGTATTTACATATATACAGCAAAATAATACAATATCATGTAACTTTTTTTCTTTACTAAAATGAAAAAATAAAAATAAAAAAGCTTGAGCGTAAAGCATTATAATGAAAGAAAACAAATCTTTGAAGAAATAAAATCATCAATGTGTTCATAAAAATGAAAAGGATGTATTAATAAAAATAATCATACACATGTACGTACATGCACAAATCCTGTAAAAGCTTAAGGCCGCTATAAGTGTATACATATATAAAAGGAAGACAAGTAATATAAAAGGAAAAAAACGAAGGGGGTGGGATTGAGCCCATGTCATTTACAATGCAATGGTTTATTAAAGGAACATCATCCGGCGTTTGATTTATCAATTTAAAAAATCTGAACTGACTTATCTCTGTATGCTATTATTTTCTTCAGGCATGGATGTCCTGAATGATGCCATTGATAAGGTGGTTGGCATGGTTGGTGAAGACCAGTGGACTCCAGCTAGGATTGAAGTAGCCGTCTCAACGGTCACTGTCACAAGTGTCAAGGTAGGTCATGCACCATCTAGTGGTAGTGGTGGTAGTGGTGGTGATGGTGATGGTGGTGGTGGTGGTGGTGGTGGTGATGTTGGCTGTGGTGGTGGTGGTGGTGGTGGTGGTGTTGGTGGTGGAGGTAGTGGTAGTGGTAGAAGTGGTAGTGGTGGAAGTTGTAGATGTAGTGGTAGTGGTAGTGGTAGAGGTGGTGGTGGTGGTCCAGTAATACTATTCTAAGGCAATTTGTGAAGAAACAAAGGTGGAACTTTATTTACAAAAATTGTTTGAAATTGTAGTAGTGTGCATTTTTTTTAGAAGACTGTAGAATAAAGATGATAGAGTTCACAGTTTGTATAAAACCTATACTAGTATCCTTTATTTTATTATGGTGCGCAAATGGTTTAGTGATGAATCAGTATTACAAGCTTTTGATACTTGGAAGAAGACCAGGTTGTCTCTGAGATTAACTCCAGATCTTACTCCAGTATGTTAGAACTCTCAAATTAAAATTGAAAGGAAAAGAGATGTGCCTACTTATTCGTCCATAGAATATTTCTATGTAGTACTTCTATCTGAAATACCTGTATGCTGAGATGTGTGCTTTGTCATGCCAAGAAGCAGTAGGCAGAAGAATTGTCCGTTATCTCTGCACTTTATTCAAGTACCTCCATGAAATTAATTTTATCATCCACGCATCTCTATGAATAATTAACACACATGGGTGGATAGTACTTTTAATATTCAATAATGTGAATTTTACGGTTGCACATGAATTTGTATGATCTTTTAATGTTTTGAATTTTGTAAATTCATTTGTAATTTAGCCTTTGGCTACAATGAGTGAATAAAATACCTTGAATTGAAGTAAAGTGCTAAAAAAACATGGACGATTTCGCATTACTGTATCGCTATGTTTGAGGAGTACTTGCTCCGGATTTTATATCTACTCTCTATTTCACTTCTTTTTTTCCAGACCAAAGAAACGATCGCTGAGAACAGGATACGTTTCATGTCCTTCCTTGGCATCGGCAAAGACAGCAGGTAAGATAGAGTCCATGTGAACACCCCTCTCATTGTGAATACAGAAGATGCCAATCTTCTCTCATTTTCCTATGTGTTGAGTAGAGTGTGTTGCCACTGGGTGATTTATGTGAAAGTTTACAAAATATAATAATAATAATATTCAGCTTTTATATAGCGCTTAATACATCTCAGACGTCTCTAAGCGCTTTACAGATATATATATGAGCTCAATATAGAGAGTATGCATAGGATATATGCCAAATGAAATAGTTTGACAACATAAACATGATTAGTTGTCGGTGTGGTTGTGAAGCCTGTAAAGATTTTGACTATTTTAGAATTTTCATTTCCAGAAGAAGAAAAAAAACACTTCAGCAATTTCATGATTGAATACTTATGTCCCAAGCTTATGTCTAAAGCGAGAAACCAATTAATAAATACTATATGTTTTGGAGCATTCATGTGAACAGAACTGAGAAAGCACTTAATTTATCCAACCTTGATGCTGTCTGTTGAAAGGCAGAAAGGCATGAAATCAAGTCATTTTACACGGCATTTAAAACCTTCTTACTCTCGGCACAAATGATATGGCAAGGTTAACAGCTAGGGAAAATGTGCACTGTATGCTGCTGCATTCATGATTGAAATCAGTTGGTAGCGATTCTTGATCGCTTTGCAAATTGGCAATAAAGAAGCAATTTAGGAGGGAATTAGGAGGGTAGCAGACAAGCTAATTTTGGTGCATCGCATTTGAATTATCAGAAAGATAGTGTAGTACTGTTTCTCTTCTATTCTCAGATGTAGAATACATATACATGTTAGGATATGTACAACACTTGATGGTACCAGTAGAAACTCTGTAAATACTTTGTCTTAAAATAACTTGTTATTATTTAATACAATGATGAGTTGAGGGTTATGGGCTTTGTCCCCTTATTTCTTTCTTTCATGAATGAATATATACAGCTGTAACTTCAATTATTGTGTCGTATTCAGATTTAAAAAAAATAGGATTAGAAATTGCCCTTGTTCTGTTATTTGGGTTCATAAGATTTGAAAACTGGTTTTTAAAATGGTGGTCTAGAATATCTTTAAAAATCCATTTCATGTATATCACGGGGCGGCAGGTGGTTGCGATGAATGAAACCCACAATGTTTCGGTTACCACGACTTTGAAATCGTGTATCAATGCAAGCTATAGTGTTGCATTGTGGATAACGCAAGATCCCGCTCGGCAGCGGCGAGGGAGCTATGTCGATGAAGAATGAGAAGTGACAGATTTAGGACATCACGCACGAATGTGGAGCTCGTATGACTCATGTCCGTCGTAGAACATAGCCCGATGGATTTCTCCGTAGCCCAAATTCTAGTGATATTAAGACGCAGACTGTCTCTCATTGAATGGCGGTGATAGATTGGAAGGATATCGGATGAGTTTAGGTGGAAGAAGAAGGTCTTCTCTCTCGTCTATTTTGTCCTGGGTTGGTTGCTGAATCTACATGTAGATCTTATGTTTCGGGTTTTAAAAAAAGAAGATGATGATCATTGTGCATAGTTTAATCCAAAGTTCATCGATACAATAAGTACTTTTTGTTTCTAAGTGAAATAAATGCGTTGGAAATACTAGATAAAATTTAAGATTATTGGCAGCAAGCACTATAATACTTTAGGGGAAAGTCAAAATTATCTGCCTGTTTTTTGCATTCAATAAGGTAGGGATTTTTAAAAAATAATTCTTTGAGTGTATATATTCAGTTTTCTTCACAGGTTTTATGTCAAATAACAATTGTTAAGATTTAAAAAAAGAAGGATATCTTGTACAAGTCTTCAAGTTTTATGATTGAAGAAGCAATCTCTACATTACGATTGTCTATTATGTATATTTTGTATATTACTTTTGTTTACGTTGTTTGTATTGTTTTATCCAGGGCCCTCAAGAACAGCAGTTTTTTTTAAACTGAAGAGGCAAATCTGATCAAATAAAGCTGGAAATAAGTAAATAAATAAATGAAATCTATCCGATGTTCTCTGTCTTCCTATTCTTGATTCAGACACTTTGCATACATCATGTGCATCGGAAGAACAAGTTCCAATGTCACGTCTTTACCTGCGAGCACTCCGCCGGGGGACTGGCCAAGGCGGTGGAGGCAGCATGCAAGGTACGTATTAAAAGGAATCTCATTTCCTCTGGTCTACGTTTACTGAGGGTGACAAATGGTTTCAATCTCTTAGTGGGTTTAAAGCCTGTCTGCACTTCTTGTATCTACTTGCGGTACCCGTTGGTCCCCAATGATCCCCTTTTTCTTATATTAATTGAGAGCTGATTTGATGAGATAACCACCTGTCAGTGACCACGGCAGGGAGGTCTAATCCCTCCTGGCCAAACTAGTGCAGACAGGCTTTAAGACCTTATAATCTATTAGAAGGGGAAATAATTATGACTCAGATGTCATTACCATATTTATAAACAATTGAACGCATTGTAAATATT